>ONZH01026614.1:0-39982 GCA_900303285.1 Rhinella marina | reverse complement strand
AAAAAAATATCATTACATTTTCCCCCACACAATAAAAAAATGTCCAAGCGTCCTACTTCCAGCACTTCCCAGGCAAGGAGTGCAACAGGAGGCGGTGAGGGTAGAAGAAGTGGCAGCACCAGGCCCGGTGGCAGCCGGGATAACAGGCATGGCAGCAGGGTGCAGCTACCCCTGACGGGCCACTGGTCAAGTAAGAACCACACAGCCAGCGGTTCTAGATTGGCTTACCCAATCCTCCAGTTCCACCGGCCCAAAGCTCCCAAATGAGGAGTCAAGCATCCGCTGGATCATCTGACACCACCCTTACATGGGACGGTCAGCGAGAGTCCTCTGCCCATCCCCTGTTATTAGAATGCCACTCTCCTTTGGGGCACCTTCTGCCAGGGAACTCTTTGCAAACCTTGATCTGCCCTTGGAGTCTCTACCACTTTTTAGTGATGAGGAGGAGGAGGAGGAAGTCCACCAAAGTCAGTGGGTGGAAGGTACTGAGACTCCAGAGGAAGTGTTGGCTGTAAGCAGTCAACAGAGCCAGGGAGGGGCATCCAGTGCCACACCTGATATCCTGTCCCAGCCACCGGAGGAAAGTAGCAGTGGTCCTGACTTTGATGATGATGTCGCTGATCGGACGTGGCGCCCTCAAGCAGCATTATCCTCAGCATCATCGGTGGAGGAAATAGAGGAGCCACTGACACAGCAACATCCCACTATTGCAAGCAACCGAGGCACAAGAGGGAGGGGTAGAAGACAAGCTACCAGGCAGAGATCACCCTCTCAAAGCCTTGGTCCTGAGAGGGCACCCTCAGGCAGCAGTGGCAGTCAACAGCCAGCAAGAACCCCCGTGGCTGTCAGCAAACCACGGTCCTCAGTCATCTGGCAGTTCTTCCGCCTGGGGACAGATAAGCATATTGCTTTGTGCCTGCTGTGCATTGAGAGGGTCAGTCGTGGTAGGGGTGATAACCTGGGGACAATATTCATGCGAAAGCATATGGAAAGGCAACACCAACAGGCCTGGAAGAACCGTGACCCCAATACCACCTCCTGTCATGATGCACCATACACTGCAGATCCCATCATGCAGCATCCTCTCACTGGAACTCAGGGCTCGTCAGCCTCAGTTGCCAGCAGCAGCACAGTGTCACTGCCATGTACACCGCTAATGAGGCAGCAATCCCTGACTGAGTCCATGGGAAGACGTCAGGTGTATTCCAGCAGCCATCCCATGGCCCAGAAACTGACCGGACACCTGGTTAAGCTGCTGGTGATTCAGTCCCTGCCCTTCAACCTCGTGGACTCCCAGCCTTTCAGGGATTTCATGGTGTGTGCGCACCCCAGATGGCGAGTCCCCAGCCGCCACTACATCTCTGGAAAAGCTGTCCCATCACTGCACAGTTATGTGCAGAAAAAGGTGGGCGACTCATTGGGACTCTCGGTGTCCAAGAGTGTGCACCTGAGTGCTGATGTCTGGTCCTCAAATTATGGCCAAGGGCAGTACATGTCTGTTACTGCCCATTGGGTCAACATCCTCCCAGAAGACCATCAGGAAGTTGGGCCATTCTTGCCACTGTCACCTCCACGGTGCTTTAGGGGGCCAGCAGCGGGAAGCAGAAGTTCTGCCTCCACCACCTTGCAAACATCCGCCGCTTCTACTGCAGTCCAACCTGCCCCGGTGTCTTACCACCGATGTCAGGCCCGGCGCTCTCAGGCTGTCCTCCATTTGGTGAGCCTGGGTGAAAGGAGACACAGTGGGCAGGAGCTCCTCCGGACCATCAGGGAGGAGGTAGATCAATGGCTGACCCCACGTCAACTAACGGTGGGAAGTGTGGTAGCAGACAATGGGAGGAACATTGTCTCTGCAGTGCAGCAGGGAGGGCTGAGTCATACACCTTGTATGGCACATGTGATAAACCTCATAGTGCACAGGTTTCTTCAATCATTTCCTGCACTACAAGACCTTATGAGGATGTCACGCAGAGTGTGCAAACACTTCAGCCACTCCTACATAGCAAGGAACACCCTGCTCAGGATCCAGAGACAGCGCTGTCTGCCCCAACATCGGCTAATCTGCGACGTGCCAACACACTGGAATTCTGCCCTCCATATGCTGGACCGCCTGTACAAGCAAAGGTCAGCCGTTACAGACTACCTCATGGGGCAATCAGGCAGCTTCACGCCACACTGCGACTTCCAAGTCACACACTGGCAGATGATGCATGAAGTCTGCCAATTGTTGATCCCTTTTGAGGACGCAACTTTGTTTGTGAGCAGGAATGACTATGGGATCAACGACATCATCCCACTCGTCCATGTTCTGGAAAGTGCGCTGAAAAGCATCATCAGCGAGGATTCCCAGGCCACCACTCCAAGGCTGAACATCGCCTTGAGCCCAGAGATGGATGAAGTGCAGATGGAGGGTGAGGAGGAGGAAGATGTCCATGCCCAGCCATTCCACACACCGCCACCTGGCTTCTCTGCCTCTCAATCACAGGAGGAGATGGAGGATGAGGTGGTAGAGGAAGCGGAGGAAGACCCCAGCAGACCCTGGAACTATACCGAGGACAGTGGAGAGGAGAGGCGCTCATTGTCCTTGGTGCGGATGGCAAGGTGCCTACGGGAGTGTCTGAGGAGTGACAGCCGGATTGTGGACATCCGCCAGAGGGACCAATACTGGCTGGCCACCCTGGTGGACCCTCGCTTCCGCCGCAAAATGGCTGAATTTTTCCCACCATCAGAGAGGGAGGCAAAACTGGGGTACTACCGGGACCTACTCACCAGACAGCTGGTCTCTACTTACCAGCGAGACCAGCCAGGTTCCCAGACAACATCCGCTCGGGGGGAACCAGCGCGCTCCACTACCACCACCACTAGTGGAGGCGTGAGAAGTCGCTACAGCCTCCAAACGCTGATGAGCGATTTCATGCAGCCAGCCGCTGAAGAGGGGACACAACACCGGACTCATGGCGTGGACCAGCATGAGCTCACCCACCAGGTCACTGCCTACCTGGATTGTACCCTGCCCCAAAGTGTCACCGACCCCGTGCAGTACTGGGCAGAGAAACTGGACATTTGGCCTCAACTGGCAGAGTTTTCTTTGGCTCTGCTGTCCTGCCCAGCCAGTAGTGTCGCGTCAGAGAGGGTGTTCAGTGTGGCGGGTAACATCGTAACACCGCAAAGAACGAGGCTCTCTTGCCACAGTGTTGAGATGATGACTTTTATAAAGATGAATCGTGCCTGGATTACATCGGATTATACCACCCCCCTGCCTGATGTGAATGACTAAGTCATCAGTCACCCGTCTTGCATGGCAATCCGTGTGTCCAAGAAAATGACCTTAAGATCCCAAATATGTGCCCAACGTAAAAATCCGTAATTTAACTTATTAAGTAATGTTTCCCCCTTAGACCCAAAATTTAAAAAAAAATCACCTTAAAAATTCCCAACTTAATTCGGATACATTTAAATAAACAGAACCCCATCTCCAAATTTAATGCCCATGGTGTGTTGGCCATTTAACATCTCCACACCAGCTTAATGCCTCACACCAGTGCACCGTCCAACCCATACCCCAAGAACAGTACCATCCCTAAAATAATCCCCACGACTATGCTTCACAAAGTGGGGATTTCACCTTTTGTGGGGTTCTATCCCTGGCACCCGTGCCAAGGAACACTACTCACCGTTTTGTGAGCGGGTACTAACTGTTCTTGAGGTATTTTGTTGATATCATGAGAGTAGTAAAATCTCGCACCGCAAATCCCGATGGGGTTCTTCTCTGTGCGAATGATTTCACGCCTCTCATGCAGTCACGCGTGGAATAAGGCTGTCTATGGGGTATATATCACGGAGGCTGCTGTCCTTCAGCTGTGATATAAAAAACCTCCACAGTTAGTTACAGCAACGAACAGTGGCTGAAAGGCAGGTTAACTTGCCTTATTTACGGGTGCCTTTACAATGGGATGCTTTTTTGTGGTTCTCTGCTGCCTAAAATCCACAGCGCATCGTTGGCTGATTTTATGCCACCTTCAGTACTATGGGGCTGGACGCAAATACCCAGTTCAGCGCAGAACTGCGTATGTCCGGATGGCACCATAGTACTGAACGCCGTTTGGTGAACGGTATAAAAATGCCCTGTGGATTTTAGTCAGCAGACCCGCAGCCCCATGTGAAGGTACCCATAGGGTGAGGTTTATTGGGAGTGACCAAAGAGAGGGCGGGAAGGTCACTCCCATACCCCATCAGGGGTTTTTCCCCTACCCATTTTAACAGATAAGTCCAGGCAATTAATTACTTTCTGTGCCCTTATTTGACCCAGAAACTTAGGCCCCATTCACACGACTGTAAGTGAATGGGGCCGTATCTATCCGCAATTTTGTGGATAGATACGGCCCCATTCACTTACGGTCGTGTGAATGGGGCCTTATAAATTGCACGGACTTATCCTTTAAGCCAGCTGGTGACAGCACTAAAAAAAACACAAAAGCATACATCCATTGGGTTGGGCGCTGCACTCGGTTAGGACATCAAACTGGTGTAACAAAGATATATATATATGTCTTGACAACAGCCATAGGCCCAGATTCAACAGGTTTTACACCAGAGTAGTTGCGTCAATTTGTAAAGCGAGTGCCAGTGAGGTGTCCATTTCATGAAAATTGGACACGTATTTTTGGATAATGGAACTGGCATAAAGCCTTCTTGAATCTGTGCCTTTTTAAATGTCCTTTCTTTACCTCATAGATTCTGTGGGTGAGGTTGTCTGTCTATTTCACCGTATCTGTATCCTACTAGACTAGCTGTAATGTTACAGGGTTTTTTTAACGTTGACTGTCCTGTGCTGAACTGAACATCAACATTTTGTCGTGTATAAAAAAATGATTTTTACAAACGTGCATATTCTTAGCTTCCAAGTTCAGTTCTCTGTACTAGGCCCTTCTGGGTCCAAAAGAATACTGCTCCTACTAATGTCCCCACCGTCAATTATCTATTAGAAAACATACTGTGTGCAATCAAGTGCTGCCTCCTCCTCAACTTGTCTCTTCTCAACCCTACTGGTTCACCACCAGGCCCTCAAAAATAATGTTTTCAAGGGTCTGTTCACCACCAGGCCATCAAAAATAATGTTTTCAAGGGTCTGTTCCACACCAGGCCTTCTACCATAATGTTTTCAAGGATCTGTTTACCACCAGTCCCTCAAATATAATTTTTTCAAGGGACTGTTCACCACCAGGTCTTCAATCATAATGTTTTCTAGGGTCTATTCACCACCAGGCCTTCAACCATAATGTTTTCAGGGGTCTGTTCATCACCAGGCCTTCAACCATAATGTTTTCAGGGGTCTGTTCACCACCAGTCCCTCAAAAAAAAAGTGTTTTCAGGGGTCTGTTCACTACCAGGCCCTCAAAAATAACGTTTTTAAGGGTCTGTTCACTACCAGGCCTTCAACCATAATGTTTTCAGGGGTCTGTTCACCACCAGGCCTTCAACCATAATGTTTTCAACGGTCAACTCACCAGCAGGCCGTCAATCTTAATTTTTCACCGTTGTGTCTAATGCCCTCCTTTATGTGTAATAAAAGGTGTATCGGAGTGCCAGTTCCTTGTAATTTTTGGCTGGACTTGAGCTTTACGTACAAGTCAATATATTTTTCATAACAATATTTCTTCAAAGTATGTCAGGAAGGGGTTAAAGTTTAAAAAAACACAAAACACAGGTTTAAAGAAATATATTTTAACAATAACAAATTATAAATAAAATAAAAAATAAAATAAATATTAAACAGGAGGTTGACGACGTCTCGCCAACATGGCTTGCATACCCTACACCTCTAATTGCAGGCTGCGTTGTATGCGGGAGGCAGCATAGAGCCGCTCATTGACCCTTCTGAGGGCTGCCTCCAATTCGAAGTCTGTGGGGATAGCTGTAGGGGTGGAAACATTAATACAATTAGTATTATCTAGTTAAAGGGGTTGTCGCACAAAAAATATTCGAAACTTTCAAAGCAGCACCTGGATTTGAATACTTTAGCAGTTACATGTCATTAAATATTTTGTATATCTACTCGAACTGACTCAGTTATTCAGTGAAATGTATTTTTATTTAGCCTTTTTTTTTCTTATGTCTTAGAACTGCTCACAGAGAAGGCCGCACATGCTCACTTTAAATCTTCACTGCCTCCTCAAGCTTAAACTGCCTCCTGTCCTGAGCTGTGATAGGGAGAGATGGACACGAGTCCTGACATGCGGCAGAATAGACACTAGTCACACTACCCTTCAATAACCAGCTTGATGTAGCAGAGTAATTGGGGCAGATCTCTGGATCTATGTGAGGTCAGGGCTGTTTCTCGCTTTGTTAAAAAGAGATTGGCAATGTACTATAATATTATTATGTGATGTATGTGCAGTGACCGGGGTGCCGTGGTTGCTACGGGGGCGACCCTTTCCCCCTCCAGGGCCCTCTAAGGTGATTTTCCTTTATGTCCCAGTGGTAGGAGTGCCAAGGGGTATTTAGGCCACTCAAGTCTTTGGTGGGATTGTCACGGTGTTCCTACCTTGTAAGACGAACAGGCCCCAGGCGGTGGCTCCGGCTGCAATAAATTTACTAGTAGTAGTAATTGAGGGTCGTCAGGTGGGAATGATGCGCAGACTTGTATGAATGGTCCAACGTAGTTTTATTAACTGAACTTTGAAAGCAGATGACTCAATTCATCCTTCAGCTTGGTGTCCAGCAAGTGCAGCTATTGCTTATACTTGGCAGATGCTTGGAAATTCAGGTTTCAGGCTTCCTGTTCTAAGCTGAGGCTACCTCTTAAGTCTGGCTTCCCTTGAGAGTATTGTTGTGCCTTATTGCAGGCTATATTACTCAGTCTTTAGGGTACAGCAGAGCTGAAGGTGCTCCACTGTCCTGCACATGTCCTCCCTGATCAGGGTATAGGGGACAACAACCTGACTAAACTGTCATAACTGTCATTTTCTCCTGCAGGAAGTTGGAAGAGCTTAAATTCTCTCCAGCAGAGGGGGTCAGAATGGACTAAGGACTGTACCATTCTGCTAAAACTACATCTGAATCTGCCATAGTATTTACTGACACCTGCTGGTACACCAGGTACATTACATGGGAAACAGTTGCATAACATTGAATATCATACATATTAATGCTGGTGATGACATTAATGCACGGAATTACATTTCCAAAGTAGCACACAGATAGGAGCTGGTTACGCAGAGTTGTAACACTACTCTGGGGTGTTACATTCCCCCTTACTTAAAGTCAAGCCGTCCTCGGCTTGTGCTTAGGATTAGCATACATGATTAGGATATAGAAAAGCTTACATGGAATCCAATAAGTACCATGTGCTGCATGAAATAGATACATATAAATGACATTACATACATATATAGACAATTGAGCTACTATGCTGGTACGTTCCTGCCTTGTGAGTAGGGTGTCCAATCTCTGTTATCCCCTCTCAGCAGACGAACAACCTATGTAAACTGCACTAAGCAACCATTTCTATATGACTCTGAATATTTCTGCCATAAAATACCAAAGAAAGCATGGGGGTGTCTTAACTCTGTAATCCCACCATTGTGAAATGATAAGCCCACAAACAGAAGGGTGGCTTCATCCTGTAATCCCTTCCAAGCACCAAAGTCTGATAATGCTTTACGCTTTGTCACCTTGATGTCTATCAGTAGCTGCAAGTTATTTTTTCATGGAGGCGGTGCACAAGGCCTCAGGACATAGTGAACTAGGAGGAGGAATCTACCAGTCCTGCCATAGTTCTAGTGAGAGACTATATGCTCTCCTGACACATATAAGACACATCTATAGCAGCGAGGATAACCCTGAAGGAATAAGAGAAAACTGCTTGTGGCTCTGACACCTGGCTACCATGAACCGTTAGTGTGAAACGCCCTCAGAGGCAGCATATATATCTGAGGTAGAGACAAGTAAGGTGCTGACTATCTTGCTAAGTGCATGACCATACATTAAAGTGCATTGGAGGACACATTGTGACACCTGTAAAGAAATACATAATGGGCAATATTCTTGAACGTTGCTAAAAAGCTAAAATATTTGTGCAAACATTTAAGTGCAAATATATTAAAGGCATAATATAAGACATCTGTGGTTACATTCAAGTCCATCTTTTCTTCTTCTTTGGCTGGTAGCTGGAACAAAGACCCAAATTCAATTGAAATTTGTAATCCACATGGGTAATAAAATAGGTTAAAAATAGCAGAAAAGGTTTCTTGACAAACCCTTTTAAAAGTGATTTCCCAACAACCTGAGAAGGGGGGAAAAGGGATATGGTGCGCAAACATGGCGCAACTTGGAATATTGCTGATGGGGGGAGTCCAGCCACACGTGTCTCTCTGGATGGAGAACCAAACAGGGCAACAATAACATAAAATAAAGCCAACCGGCTCTCACCCTTCAAGGCTCAGTCCACGTGGTGGCTCCCATTAGTCCTGTTGTTCTTTATAGGTGTAGCTGGGGCTCCCTCTAGTGGAAAGCCTCCAGCTCCTCGTCGCTGCTGCTCGAGCTGAATGACATGAGAGGGCGCTCCTGCCTCTGGTAGGCCTCACGGTAGGCTGCGGCCTTTCCCCAGCGTCCTCTCAAGGATAATTGTGGCACCGGTCTGGGCAGGGTCCCAGTGGTCAGACTGGTGACGGTGGCAGCCATCTGGGAATGGACCCTGTAAGGCCCGGATGCTCCTGCCGGGGTCACTGGTGACAGAACCTCAGGTTTAAGAGGCTCAGCCAGAGGCCTACCCCTGGCAACAGATTGTGCTGCTGGTGCCTCTTGCATCAGGTGGTACGTGGCCAGGGGATTAAAGATGAATTTACTGGCCGTAATTTGACCCACCTGGAACGCTGTCGGCGTAGGTAACCCGGGGATGAGAGGCTCCGGCTCGCTGGTCGGGGTTCTTGGTCCCGATACGCTGGGGCCTTCTCTCTCTTGGCTTTGAGGCACCGGAGTAGTTGCGGTGACCGTCGCTGGCGATGGCTCCTCCCACTCTTCTGCGGGCTCCTCCGTTCTTCGAGGTCGCGGGATCACCCTCATTCCGGTGGCGAAGGGGCCTTGCAGACTTTTCATTGAGGTATACTCCACAAAGTCACCGGCGTGGAGGTTATGCTGGGATGGAGGGAGGTACGGCCTCTTGACGGAGCGGCGGTTGACATAGTACTCCACTAACGTCTCCTCGTCCGTAAGGAACCCGACCCCGCGCTCCACATTGAACCAAAGCACGGTTCCGGTGCACCTCTCAAGCTTTGGGTCTCAAAGGCCGGGGGTGCTCCAATACTTCTACCACCCACTCTTCTACTCGCCGCTTATATTCCCAGCAGGTGTAGACGTTTCTCGTTACTTCCGCCGGTACAATGAGGTTCTGCCTCAGGTCATCCGGCTTGGGCCTCACCGACGGGGTCACTCCAGCCACCGCTTTGCGTTTCTCTTCTAGAGCGCCGACGGGGACATTCTTAGTCTGTACATATGAAGGTTTCCGTACGGATCCTCCAGCCGTCTCTCTTGTTCCCTCCACCAAATTAGAAGTGGTGGCAGGTACTCCAGCTGCCGCAGCCGGCGGGACGGTCTCGTCAGGTTTCTCCTTCCGCCGGGTATTCAGACTCAGCTGACCCAGGGTAATCTCTTCCCCTCGGGGTTCAGGTTCGTAGGGATAGGTGCCCCACACCATGTCTCCCCAACTAGGACCTCGTTGACGGGACGCCATCTTGTTAACTCTCTGCTCTTTCATGCAAACAGGAGATGGAGGAGGAGCTAAGGGGGTGGAGTCTTCGCTCTCAATGCTCCCCACAGCAAGTTCCTGGCGGGCTGGATTGGATTTTCCTGCGCTACAGGGGGGCGTGCCATGGTTTTCCCGCTCTTGAGGGGGCGGTTTCTTTGCTTCAGCATGAAGAAGCTGCGCCACTAGTGAGAAAATGGCGTTGTTAACTCTGCTGGTGCCGGCGCGCAGCGTTTTGCGCCGTCTGCACCGCAGCAACTGTGTCAAAGTCATTTTTCAGTAGACATCTGTCAGGTTTTCTGACTAATTCTTTGGCCTTGTAGATAAAAGGCTATTAGTTTAAAGTCTGTTTTAGGGATGGTTGAGCTGTGGCCTTAACGCTACAGGCACTTCAGACTCATCCTGTTCGTGACGCTAATGCGTACATATTCAGTTAAGTAGCGTACCTTTGACAACGCTACACTGTATGTTCGTTACTTGAGTAGGAATGTTCGCAGACGCAGTGTATGCGTACGCTAATGCGTACATATTCAGTTAAGTAGCGTACCATGGACAACGCTACACTGTATGCTCGTTACCTGAGTAGGAATGTTCGCAGACGCAGTGTATGCGTACGCTAATGCGTACATAGTTAAGTAGCGTACCATGGACAACGCTACACTGTATGTTCGTTACTTGAGTAAGAATGTTCGCAGACGCAGTGTATGCGTACGCTAATGCGTACATATTCAGTTAAATAGCGTACCATGGACAACGCTACACTGTATGTTCGTTTCTTGAGTAGGAATGTTCGCAGACGCAGTGTATTTGTACGCTAATGCGTACATATTCAGTTAAGTAGCGTACCTTTGACAACGCTACACTGTATGTTCGTTACTTGAGTAGGAATGTTTGCATTAGCGTACGCATTAGTTTAAATTCTCAAATATGCGTATATTTTGCATCGCCGTTGTTGAAGTCACTTTGATTTTTTCTACTTTTTTCATTGTAATAGCAACTGCAAGTAAACGAAACTATACCCTACCAGACTCCCATTATTGTTGCAGCAATTATTCAGCCGTTATAGCAAGGTTCGTTTTAGGTTCGGTTCGTACGAATCCGAACTTCAAGCAAATTCGCCGAACCAAAACGAACCGAACTTTTCAAAAGTTCGCTCATCCCTACTGGAAATATTTGGAGTATTTTGCATCGGGCATATTTGCATGAGGAGGTTAGAGGATTGTAGACTCACTGTTTCAGAAATTAAATGACTGGCACCATATATATGTCTCGAATATTCGCTCTGCCTCTGAGGAGTGCACGCCATGGCCTCTCCTCGTATGTGCCTGCGTATTACGTAATCGCTTAGACAATAGTATGCTGAGATTCGTAAGCTATTTGTACGCTCATGTGTACGTCTTCTAAGAAGTTGCGTACATTTTGTAAATGAACGTTCGTTATTAGTGAGCGAATGTTTGCTAATAGCACATAATGTATATTTTGTACGCAAATACAACAAATCTATTCGTCGAATATACGAATTTTAGGAAAAGTTCGGCAAATGTTCGGCGAATAACTTTTTGAATGATTCGCTCATCTCTAACACTGACCTTGGTTCAGAGCACAAGGTATGTTAAACCCCACTACCTCAGTATAATCAGAGAAATATTCAACATAGACAGATAATTTAATGTGGCCATGAGAAAACCAAAACCTCTGGCACATTAAACTCAAAAAGGGGGAGAAAAACCCAAATTATAGAACCTCAACAATGTGCGGCATGGCTGCACCACGTTCCATTCCTTGGCGAGAGGCATAGCAGACTGGAGATCCAAAGCAGGAGATGAGGGTGATAATCTGGGTGATCTAGGATCCAAAAGCCCCCATTCACAGTGCAGCATTATGGTGGAACCATTTCGGTTGAAAAGGAGTTTCACTGGAAACTCCCAGCGATATGGTATACAGTGATTGCAGAGAGTTTTGGCAACTCAGGCAAACTCGTGGTGACGAGCCTGTGTTGCTGCAAAAAGGTCAGTAAACAGCTTAATGTCACAGAATCTCTCTGGAACATTGGAGCTTCTCAAGCCACCATCATCACCTTCTCTTTGAAGTGGTAAAAATGAATCTGGGCATTGACATCCCTTAGAGATGTAACAGGAATATTCTTGGGTTTAGGTGCTCGGGATGAGCACCACAAAAAAAATCTGTAAGAAACTCAGCTAATCCACCAGACTTTACGGACTCAGGAATGCAACAAAAGTGGACATTATTGCAGCATGTTCTGCCTTCTATGTCGGCCAACTTAGAGCACAGCTCCCCCACTTGTTCTTCTAATTCATTACTTCCAAAATACTGTGGTGAGCTTCTGAAAACTCTGCCATCTTATTCTCTAAATGAGAGGTTCTGTCACTAATACCCTGAATTTCTTTTTGTAGATTACAAAAAGCAGTTTGGATATCCAGTTATAGGGAAGCTTTAAGCTCCATAAGAACTGCCCTCAAAGTTCCTTCAGTTACAGGCTGATCTGTGGTATCAGAGAAGGTGGCGTGAGGGGAACATAGCTCTACAGGTTGAAATGTGGAGCTGTGTTGTAGCAAAGGCGGTGAATGGGCTAATGGCTGTGCCTCACGTGGGAGTGGGGTCTGAACTGCAAAGCCGTCTCCCTTAGCCTACAATGGCTGCTTTGTGTGAAGGTTTGTTCTTGGGAGTGGCGCGTTCTGCAATGTTTGCCAGTAGCTGAATTCTTTAATCAGAGGGAGAGGCGTCCATGATGCCCAGGATGCTAGAACAGGGTCCTCTATGTGGGACAATGATTTGTTTGAGCCGGGTTATGAGGTTCAGGAGCTACAGAGCTATGCAACAAGCATCTCACTCCATGCCCTGACAGCCACAACCCCCTCCCTCCACGAAAGTAAATTTCTCATGTACAGTCACTATATAAAGTGATCATATTGTGGGCAATATGCATAGATGTGTTTTGAAGCTCTTACGTATCAATAGTATGATGTCTCTGTCTTCCCTACTTTTATTTCATTCGGACACCTTTCAAAAACATGTTCTGAAATATATTGAGTCTCCCATTGACTTCAATGGGGTTCGTTATTCGAAACGAGCACCCGAGCATCGAAATATATGTTCAGAAAAACATGTTCTGAAATATATTTGCCAAGAATCTCTAATTTATTAAACAAGCATAGCATGAGCTTTAGAGTACTCTATATCACTATGGCATTTTGTGCTTTATCTGGTTAGCGGTGTGCGGTTGCATTGTATGTATTTTCCTTTGACATGTTCTGAAACCTGTTATGTCACGACTATATTCTGAGACTAGATACCATTGATCCAAGTATATCAAGCATTATACGGTATATGAATAAAATTAATCCCTTTTAACCCTAGAAATCAAATGGATTTGAAAAAAAGAAACCCATTCTTCTATATAAAAGGTGGCCAGGTCTTTTCACATACTCCAACTACCCACCCACAGAACACCAAATTCATGTGTGGAATCCAACAATAAAAAGTACAGAAACAGAATAAATATTTTAAATTATTAGCACACCCCTAAACGAAAAAAAAAAAAAAAAAAAAAAAAAAAAAAGAAATCCATTTGGTCTCTTAGGAACCATTGAAAAAAAATCTCAAAATAATAGAAATAGCACTCCTTTGAAATTCTGATGCACAGCTATTGCAAAAACAGAATGCTTTTTGTGTTCATTATTAAAAATTTTGCTTGGCTATATGTGCACATAAAATGCCTTGATTAGTTTGTTCAACAAAAATTTCCACGATAAAAAAAAAAATCAGTAAAACTTTAAAGTGCAAAAAATAATAAAACCTTTTAGATATAGAAGTTAGGTAACCAGTTATTACAGAACAGCGCTGTTGAAATTGCAATGATCATGTAATAAAACTGTATTTTCCATGAACATATAATTTTGTGTGCAGAATCCTTGAGGTATGGCTAATGATGAAGGAAACCTGATGTAGAATAACAGCTATAGGAAATCATTACACTATAACTGTATGCCTCGTTTCTCCATCCATTAAGTGTGGGAAATGGGAACCAATCAACAATGTTGCACAGTACATATGGATTGGTGAATAAAAAAGAAATATAAGTACTCCAGCTCAGAATGTTTTCTTTGGTTCACTGATAAGAGGAATTTAGCAGGTATATGCACATATTTTCTGTTGCAGTGATGCTGCTTATTATTTACATTTTTACAAAATATCAGATTTTGCTTGACCCATCACAATATGAGAAGATTTTCATGGGGGTTGAAAAATGCTAGGGTGCTCGTTTTTCGAGACAAACTTTTCCGGATGCTCGGGTGCTCGTTTCGAGTAAAGAACCCCATTGAAGTCAATGGGAGACTCGAGCATTTTTGAAGGGGACCAAGGCTCTGCCTAGGGAAGGCTGGGTGAAACCCTGGAAACATCAGAAACTGATGGAAACACCACGGAAATGGACAGGAAACAGCAGGGGCAGCATGCATTAATGCCTCTGAGGCTGCCTAATCCCACCATTACCCCAAATAATCCTGCAACAGCCTGGTGGTTACTCTCATGGCAATTGTGCTCACCCAGACCAAGAAAGGCGAGGCACATGCCCATCACATGTTAGGGAAGCACCCAACTAGGTGCAACGAAGGTCCATCACCTATGCCCATGTTGGTACTGCTCTCCTATCCCCAGCCACACGATGCAGGCATAAGCCTGACACAGCATGGCAGTGACACCAACAAGTGACCAAGTTAGATGAGGTAGCTGGTGAAGCACCCAAAAATTTAGCCTGACACAGCATGGTGGTTACACCACCAATGACTTTGTCCGACTGAGAATGCAGTGAAATGGCTTTTGTTGAGCCTCCAAAAATGTTTTTCTTTTCGGAGTACATAAAGTCAACCCTCAGCAAAAAAAATTATTTTTAAATGTCGGTATTTGCGCCTCCTGTAAAATTGTTTTGGACTGTCTGTTTGACGCTCCTGAAACATTGTTTTACAGTGTCTGTAGTTCACACTGCGGAAAAATTGTTTGGAGAGAGGGCCTGTAGGTGGCCCTCCGGAAAAATTGTTTAGAGACAGGGCCTGTAGGTGGACCTCCGGAAAAATTGTTTAGAGAGAGGGCCTGTAGGTGGACTCCAAGGCGTACTGCGCCAGTTCAGGCCACGTGTCCAGCTTTGAAACCCAGTAGTTGTATGGAGCAGAGTGATCGCTACGGACGTTGGTATGGTCAGCTAGGTACTCCCTCACCATCTTTCTGTACAGCTCCCCCCTACTCTGCCTAGACTGGGGACAGGTGACAGTGTCTTGCTGGGGTGACATAAAACTCGCAAAGACCTTGGAGAGCGTTCCCTTGTCAGTGCTGGACAAGCTGCCTGCTCGCCTCCTCTCCCCCGCTACTTGGCCCACAGAACCATGCCCTCTGCCGCTAGCGGCGTCAGATGGGAAGGATTGTTTCAGCTTGTGCACCAGGGCCTGTTGATATTGATTCACTCTCATACTCCTTTCCTCTACAGGGATTAGAGTGGAAAGGTTCTGCTTGTACCGTGGGTCCAGGAGAGTGAACACCCAGTAATCGGTGTTTGCGAGGGTCACGGGATAGGCAGCCTAACATGAAGTCTGCCATGTGCGCCAGAGTCCCAACACGCAAGAATTCCCTCTCCTCACTGGCCAGACTCTCCATTTCCTCCTCCTCCTCTGCCTCCTCCTCCTCTTCAGCCCATACACGCCCAAGAGTTAAGAAGGACTGAGCATTGGTACCCTCTTCTGTCTCGCCGACATTCTCCTCCTCTTCCTCCTCATCCTCATCCCCCTCCTCCGCTACGCGCTGAGAAACAGACCAGAGGGTGCTCTGGCTATCAAGCGACGTATCTTCCTCCACCGTCTCTTGTGACAAGCGCAAAGCTTCCGACTTCATGCTGAGCAGTGAGTTTGTCAACAGGCAAAGCAGCCAGATGGTGAGGCTGATAATGGCGGCATCGCCGTTGACCATCTATGTTGACTCCTCAAAGTTGGTCAACACCTGGCAGATATCAGACATCCACGTCCACTCCTCATTGTAGACTTGAGGAATCTGACTGACCTGACTACCAGTTCTGGTAGAAGTTGACATCTGGCAGTCTACAATCGCTCTGCGCTGCTGGTAAACTCTGGATAACATGTTTAATGTCGAATTCCATCTCGTGGGCTAGTCGCACTACAGTCGGTGAGCGGGCAGTTGTAGGCGCCGCTGCGCTGCCCTGAGAGTGGCAGCATCTGTGGTCGACTTGCGGAAATGCGGACAGATGCGGCGCACCTTGATGAGCAAATATGACAAATTGGGGTATGTCTTGAGGAACCGCTGAACCATGAGATTGAACACGTGGGCCAGGCATGGCACATGTGTCAGTCTGCTGAGTTGAAGAGCCGCCACCAGGTTACGCCCGTTGTCACACACAACCATGCCTGGCTTGAGGTTCAGCGGTGCCAGCCACAGATCGGTCTGCACCGTGATGCCCTGTAACAGCTCTTGGGCGGTGTGCCTTTTGTCACCTAAGCTCAGCAGTTTGAGCACCGCCTGCTGGCGCTTACCCACGGCATTGCTGCTGCGCCTAGCGCTACCGACTGGAGGCGCCATGCCCACGGATGGTAATTCAGAGGAGGAGGTGGAGGAGGAGGAGGGGTCAGAGAAGGTGGCATAGTACGTCTGAGAGACCGTGACCGAGGTAGGCCCCGTAATCCTCGGTGTGGGCAGTACATGAGCGGCCCCAGACTCTGTCCCAACCTCGACCAAGTTAACCCAATGTGCCGTCAGTGATATATAGTGTCCCTGCCCGGCAGCACTTGTCCACGTGTCCGTGGTTACGTGGACCTTCTCAGAAACAGCGTTGGTCAGGGCATGGATGATGTTCTGTGACACGTGCTGGTGTAGGGATGGGACGGCACATTGTCGAGGATCGTGGAGGATCGTGGAGGCGAAGGTGTGGTTTTCCAGTGGGAGGCTCTCGTGCCAGGGTCCTGGGCAGGGGGTTGACTAGCAGAGGCAGCGAGTGACACAGGGGAAGGAGCAGTGGTGGGACCCGCAGGAGGTGAACGTCCTTGGTTCCATTGAGTGGGGTGTTTAGCACTCATATGCCTGCGCATGCTGATGGTGGTTAGGCTAGTAGTGGTGGCACCCCTGCTGATCCTGGTGTGGCACATGTTGCACACCACAGTCCGTCGGTCATCCTCACTTTCTTTAAAGAACCTCCAGATTTGCGAACATCTAGGCCTCGCCATGGGAGCTTCACTACATGAAACAGTTGCTGCTGATGCACCAGCTCTGGCCCTGCTTCTCCCTCTGGCCACACCAATGCCTCTTCTAACCTGTTCTGGTGCAGCACTCGCCTCCGCCTCAGAAGCACTGTCTTCACTCGGCTTATCAACCCAGCTTGGGTCAGTCACCTCGTCATCCTCCGATTCCTCAGTCTGCTCCCCCCTTGAACTTCCTGCCCTGACAACAACTTCACCACTGTCTGACAACCGTGTCTCCTCGTCGTCTGACACCTCTTTACACACTTCTTCCACTAAGTCAACAATGTCATCATCATCACCCACAGACTGCGACAGTTGGAAAACTTGGGCATTGGGAAAGAGGTCAGCAGCAACCTGAGAAGTGGTTTGTGACTCTGGGAAGGGTCCAGAAAACAGTTCCTGAGAGTATGCCGGATCGCATTCCAAATTTTCCTGGGAGGGGGCAGACTGGGGGGAAGGAGGTTGAGGTGGAGGAGCCAGAGGAGTGCTCCCTTGGGTAACGTGGGTGGACTGCGTGGAAGACTGACTGGTGGACAAATTACTTGAAGCATTGTCCTCAATCCACGACATCACCTGTTCGCACTGTTATGGTTTCAACAGTCCTCTACCACGTGTCCCTGTAAGTAGAGACATGAAGCTAGGGAGTGTAGCTCTGCGGCGTTCCCCTGCTCCCTTATCAGCAGGTACTGTCTCACCCTGCCCAGGACCACGGCCTCTGCCCCCTGCAGTAATTGAATGCCCACGCCCTCGTCCTCAACCCTTAGCCCTGGGGTTCAACATTTTCTGTATATAAGTGTATTATATGTACAAAAAAAATGGGCCTGCTGTACTGAAACCCACAAACTTGTTCAATCTGAACAAGTTAATATATAGGTGTATAAGTTAGAGCAAAATTACGTATGTTATTACGTACCGTGCAGTTTGGAGCAATTACACTGAAACTATTAGATTAGACAGACTTGGTCTGCTTAAGTACAACCCAGACACATGTCGCACAGAGATTTTTGTAATGTAGCTGTATCAGTGAGAGCAAAAGACCGTATTTGATTACGTGACGTACAGAATGTGTCACCTGGACAGAAAATACGGATTGTGCTTTGTATATAGGTGGATAAGTTAGAGCAAAATTACGTATGTTATTACGTACCGTGCAGTATGGAGCAATTACACTGAAACTATTAGATTAGGCAGACTTGGTCTGCTTAAGTGCAACCCAGACGAATGTCGCACAGAGATTTTTGTAATGTAGCTGTATCAGTGAGAGCAAAAGACCTTTTTTTAATTACGTGACGTACAGAATGTGCCACCTGGACAGAAAATACGGATTGTGCTTTGTATATAGGTGGATAAGTTAGAGCAAAATCACGTATGTTATTACGTACCGTGCAGTATGGAGCAATTACAATGAAACTATTAGATTAGGCAGACTTGGTCTGCTTAAGTGCAACCCAGACAAATGTCGCACAGAGATTTTTGTAATGTAGCTGTATCAGTGAGAGCAAAAAACCTTTTTTAATTACGTGACGTACAGAATGTGTCACCTGGATAGAAAATACGGATTGTGGTTTGTGGTGACTGAACAGCTGAACTGTGACACACAGAATGGTTCCACACAGCTGTATGAAATGGATTTGAATCACTGAGATAAAACAACAAATAAACTATTTTTTTTTATTTTTAATTTTTTTTTTATATATATATATATATTTTTTAACGTGACGTGCAGAAAATATCAGAGAGCAAACTCAGCCCCTGCTGACTGTGGCTATTTTGAATGCAACCCAGAAAAATGTCGCACTCAGATTTTTCTAATGTAGCTGTATCAGTGAGAGCAAAAGACCTTTTTTAATTACGTGATGTACAGAATGTGTCACCTGGACAGAAAATACGGATTGTGGTTTGTGGTGACTGGACAGCTGAACTGTGACTCACAGAATGGTTCCACACAGCTGTATGAAATGGATTTGTGTCACTGAGATAAAACAACAAAAAAACTATTTTTTTTATTTATTTTTTTTATATATTTTATATATATATATATATATATATATATATATATATATATATATATATATATATATTTTTTTTTTTTAACGTGACGTGCAGAAAATATCAGATAGAAAACTCAGCCCCTGCTGACTGTGGCTATTTTGACTGCAACCCAGACAAATGTCGCACAGAGATCTTTGTAATGTAGCTGTATCAGTGAAAGAAAAAGACCGTATTTGATTACGTGACGTACAGTATGGGTCACCTGGACGGAAAATATGGATTGTGGTTTGTGGTGAGTGGACAGTTGAACTGTGACACACAGAATGGTTCCACACTGCTGTATGAAATGGATTTGTATCACTGAGATAAAACAATAAAAAAAAAAAATTGTTATATATGGCGATAGCTGCACTACTAGTGCCAGCCAGCCCAGAGACAAAAAAAAGTGTTTTGTAGCCCTTAGAAGGGCTGTTGGGTTCTTTTGATATCACTCCTGCCTAACAGAGAACTAAATCCAGGCCCTAACACTCTCCCTGAAAAGCAGCAGATCTGTCCCTAACGACATCCAGACAGCATCTGAGCCGAGCACCGCGGCCAGTCACTAGTATATTTCAGGGTCACCTGATCAGGCCAGCCAACCCCTGCCATCGACATGTAAGGGCCCCACGTGATGCTGGGTGTACCGCAGAGTCTCCTGGCTTGTGATTGGCTGAGTTTATAGGCGCCAAAAATTCAAAATGCGGGAGATGCCAGATCCGAGCATCGAGCACTTACGAGTACCGTAATGCTCGAACGAGCACAAAGCTCGGACGAGCATGCTCGCTCATCTCTAGTCAGGACACAATAATGGGCTCTAAAAGTACAGAAGAAGACATCAGAATTTAAAACTGAGTTGGAGCCAGTCACTTGCTGCTATGAACTACATTTATGAAGTTAATTCACAAATAACCTGCCAAGTCTGCTAGACAAACTTAAGCCCCAAGTTTTTTTTATACACAAGTATGTTATAGACTGCACATATAGTAAAAAATAATGCATGTTAAAGGAAATTTACCAATAACATGTCTGTAAATAATATCTGTATCAACATCATATTCTGATGTCAGAACTTGAAAGAAATCAATGGTGCTTCAAAGAAACTGTTCATCTCTTTCTGTAGAAGTGGCTTGTCAGTGATTGCTTTGGTAGGGAGTTCCTTCTCCTTTGACAATCACTGATTAATTAAATTTTAGAATTTCACCAGTGGTTCTCCGGGAACTCCACTGTGTCTTTATAAAGTTTTGTTTTATAGCTGCTGCAGAACAATGGACTATACCCAGGAGCTACAGACCTTTCTTTTTGAAAAGAATGAGGGTATTAAACCCAAGTGGACAGAAAGCTCATCTACTATTCAGAAAGATCTAAAGCAGTTGGAGTGTGTATAAATACTCACTACTCTTAATTTCAACAATGTGTAGTTGACCTGTTTCAATGTGTAGTTGACCTGCCACGTGACCATCCTCCTCTAAGGGAGTTGTCTAATTGAACCCCTTGTTTTTCACAGTACCCTTGATGTTGGGGATAGACTTTCCCGAGGGGAACAGCAAGTGGTACCTCTTAAGGTGGATTGGTACACAAAGCAGCTGGTCTGGACGTACCAAGGAGTACCAGAGCAAGGTACCAGAGGAATGGATGTTGTCAGCAGTCCGAGTAACCTGAGCAACAGTGCAGGACCAAGGATGAGCCAAAGGTGTAGTTGTTCAAGCAATGGGTCAGGGCAGGTGGTACAGATACAGGTCAAGCAATCCCGGTCAGCAAAAGGAGAGTCGAGACATAGGAGGCAAGGATCCGACATGTAGCAAGATCCAAGAGACAAGCACGGGTCAGGAATACAGGAACTCAAGCACAGATAAATGCTACCTTTGTACCTGGGAAAGGGGCTTGACCACTTATATAGGTGCAGGATGGCTGAGATTGGTCGCACAGGTCACATGTGCATAACCCTTAAATCAAAGGAAGTGCCGCGTGCTGGCCCTTAACAAGTTGCTGCAGGGAACAGGCTGGATGGTATGCTGTATCCAGGGCTAGAAGGAAACCGTGGAGCAGATTCCAGGAAGGACAGCATCTGTAAAGTCAGAGCCAAGAACCATGGTGGTGAATGGGTAGACACATGCAGCTGATCACTGCCGCTACCTGCCCCGCAATGCAGCCAGTCGTGGGCGGTCATCTGCGGCCAGCAACCGCCGTTACAGGCCTTTTGCTATTATGTGTTAACAGAACTGCTTGGTGACTTCTATCATTCTTATAATTAATAGTAGTGTATGCATTAATCCATATATCATAGCTTACAGTCTATGGAGGCAATTTATTTAGATTGGCATTTCATATCACTATAAGATGCCCTTACTTTTTTTAGAGGTGCTGGCCTGTTAATAAATTTGATGCATCTTTGAGCAGTCCTTGTACTAAAAATCAAAGCTAGGCCAGTTATGAACTGACACAGATTGGAGCTATAATTTACCCCAGCTCCTGATGCAAATTATAATACAATTTTTGGCTGTGGTACTTTCCTCTAGCTAAGCCTAACCAAATTTTTTTTTTAAAAGTAAGACTGGCATAGGAATGCAATGAGCTATATATCTTCAAACAGTTGATCAGAGTGCTGGGAGCCAAACCTTCACAGATATTGACCTATCCTCAGGCTATCCTCTGGAGTAAGCAAGAATGACGTAATAAATAAAGTGGATTTTGCACAAAATTCCACTTGCATAAAATGTGTGACTTTTGTATGCCACAATTCAGCTGTACAGCCCTTAATAGATTTCCCCCAGTTTGCCCATTCTTAGTTTTCAGCTAAAAAATGTTGTATATGGATATGCTATTTTGGCTAACAATATTGCTTCGAAGTATAAGATATGTAATCGTAATGTCCTCAAATCAACAAAGCCAAAGGTTTGTGAAATCAAAACAGATGTGCTCTTTTCTTCTCGGACTCCAGCTGTAATCATTTCATGCCCTAAGATTGTCAATAATTCAAATGTGACAATAGCATGTGGTGTTCACTCACATTCTATTCTCACAGCAAAGAACATGGTCTCTAGTGAGTAAACAATCCTTCCTGTCAAAGAAAAACCATGAAAGCAGCTGTAATTTAAGATCTGGAGCAAGATGTACAAACTGAGTGGAGCAACAGGTGCAGTGAATGATGCTACATATGGTTATTTATGGCCGTCTGTGTGAATAAACCAAGACTGCCAATTCTACATACTAACATAACAACTAATTAAAACGTTTACAGACTTTCAGCATAGAGCCGTATTAGAATTCCAAAAATGTTCAAGAATCACTGTTGCTGGCTTTATGGTGTGCTACAGTATATATGAAAAAGAAAATATCTCTATATATTTTATTTCAATGTTTAAAGGAAGACTACTGGATAAAAGGAAAAACTGTCTTATGCCTAGTGTCAGCAGGTAACGCCCTTTCACACTGGGCACAAGGCATAAAACAGTAATCAGTTTGATTTAAAATATTCCTTTTAGGGCTCATGCATACAAACATATTTTCTTTCCGTGTCCGTTCCGTATTTCTTGTGGATCCATTTTTTGCGGACCGCAACATACATACAGTTGTGTGCAATAGCCCTTAGCTTTGTTTTCATTCTGCTTCAGTGGACAATTAAAGGGAACATGTTACTATGACAAAGCTATTGTAATGGGCAGTGGGTGTGGAACCACTGTGCCAACTAACAGGTTTGGTTTTTGGCTATCCCTAAGGGCATTATCCTGGCAGTCCCTGGCATTTCATCCTTTAACCCATATACAGGGATTTGGTCAGTGCTGCAGGGGAGCCACCAGGTTGCTGCCTGGTGGGATAGTCACAGTGTAGTTGACAACTGATCCACTGGGTCAAAAACACCAGTGTGAATTACCGAGGGGTCAGACAATATTTGTAGCCAGGTCATAGGTCGGGGTCAGTGCAGAGTCTGAGCATATCTGATAGACTAGTCCAAGGTCAGGGTAAGCAGCAATGGATCAATGCGGAAGACAGGCTGAGGTCAAGAGAGGCAGAGGAGGTTCAGATTCGGTAATACAGGCTGAGGTTCGGTACATGGACAGAGGGTCAGAATAGCATGTCTTCACTGATAGCTAGCAAACTAGGAAACCTATTGCCCAGGCACCTCTTCCCGGGGAAAAGAGCCTTAAGTACCCACAGGTCTCCTGTCATTGGCTGGTGAAAATACAGTACAGGTGTGCTGGCCCTTTAAGAAGTGGGAGACGTGCACGCATCCTATGGGACAGGAATAGAGTCCTAGCAGCCAAGCACAGGTTGTGTATATATACTGTATATATACAGTAAAAAAACTTCCCCCTGCCTCCCAGCATTGCCTCTGGTGAGCGCTTACATTCACACAGGCATCTCTCCCAGCAGCTGGTTTATTACACAGTAATCACAGTAGTACTGACAAATAGGCCGTCAGACAGGCTGGATAATAGGACTGAGGTTTGAATAAATCATGTAATCACAGAAGAAGTAACCTCTAAAACATAACTTTTATTAATAAATCATATTAAGAAGAGACTGTATCCAATCCCCCAAAAAAAGGGCATATACAATAACAACACACCCAAGTGCCAATGTGTCACATATTGTCAGTATGGTCTATCTAAGGGCTCCTATTAGAGTGCGATATATATCAAGTAGGGTATGGCTGGAATCAAGGCGATATGCTGACTCAATCCTGGAAGAAAGAATACACCCTAATGCTAGCCCTAGCAGCTATTTAAGCCCTGCCTAAGGAACGGAACACCCGCCCCGATAGGGGCGATCCCGTGTCAGGAACCTCCTACAGTCCCTGTAGTGTCCCTGACACAGGAAAGATACCCGCCACCCTAGGTTCTGATCCAAGTATAGTCATGTCAGTCAAATACAGAGTAACGGCGCATGGATCACTGTAGATAAAAGATAATACTGATTAGATATCAGATATGCTTTCTACCATGATCCATAGACAGAGTAGCGGCGCATAAATCACTGTATTTACAAAATAAACAGTAGTGCTGATCCGATATTGAATGAGCTTTCTGACACAGACAAAAACAGAGTGTATTACACAGTGTAAGGGAGTACAGGGAGAGAGCTCACTAACAGCAGGGGCCACACTGGTCAGTGAGCAGAAAGAAATTGGCGCTCATTAGCGATCATCTTGCAGTGTAATATTGCCACTGATTGCCTGATGAACTAGCTCATTCATCGGGCAATTCTAATAGCGATCTGCTGCTGGTAAACCACTAGACAGTATGGGGACAAAAGATGATGTAGCGATCGCTCCTTCTCATGCTGCAGAGGAAATTTCTGCATGTAATAGGAGGGAATGCTTCTTGACAATGAAATGCTGATCTGTCTGTCTAATACAGGCTTTATAGACTGCATCACATGATCCATTTTTAGAGCTGATATCTGGCTAAGGAGGTTTATATGATTCATTATGTTACTGAACACAACACAAGAAGTGCTTGTGGCATGTTTTAGTTGATCTTGCATTAAAGCAGTTGTCCAGGCTTTTTATATTGATGGCCTTCCCTTAGGATAGGCCATAAATATCTGATCACTGGGGGTCTGACACCCCGTACCCTGGGCAATCAGCTGTTTCAGAGTAGCTCTGGTGCTAGAACTACCTAGCTCCATTCATCATGCAGTGGACAGAGCTTGTAACTGTGCTGCTCCTATTCACATCAATACAATACATAATGAATGGAGCGCTTTACTTCCGGCACCAACTTCCGCCACCGAGATACTTCTGCTCAGCGGATGTGCAGAGCTGTTAGACACCTGCCAATCAGATATTAATGGCCTATCCTGAGATTAGGTCAAATATATTAAAATCATGGAATACCGCTTTAAGGAGGTATTCCTAAAAAAGCAGTGTTCAGTAACAAGCTCTTAATAAAAGGGTTGTGGATGTGTCTCCAGCAACTATCTTGCACTTATTTATCAATTCATTTTTTTTATTTTAAACAATGTCTATCATTGATTTGGAGTTGAGAAGGATTTTCCCCCAATATGAAGAAATTTGGTTTCTGTCTTATTAGGGTACGACCACACTGTGCAGTCGTGATCTGTTCAGGTCATAGCCAGTTGTGGTCAAGAACCACGCAGCCAATTAGGCTGCAGCTGCCTGAAATTTTACTAATGAAGACCGCACCGTATTGAAGGTGCCGCATAGCCATTAAGAATTTAGACCGCCCTTACAGTGCTGTCCTCATTAGTCAGGCAGCTGCAGCCTAATTAGCTGCTTGGTTCTGGACTGCAGCTGGCTGTGACCCGAACAGATCACTACCATGCAGTGTGGTCATGCTATTAGGGTTTTTTGCTTTCCACTGTATCAACTATGGAGAGCACTAGGCTGAACTGAATGAATGTATGTCTTTTTTTAAGCCCCGACAATGTTACTAGCATGATCACATCTCGTTTTTGTAGTACATTTAGAGGGTCATTTACAAACAGAAATACGCCCCTTTTTGTGGCGTATATCTCGCACAGATTCTTTCGCACGCCATGTTGCGGCAGAATGTGCGACTTCTTCCCCACTCACGCCAGGTCTAAAAAAAGGGGCCCCTGATTTAGGTGTAGAAAATTGTCTAAATGTAAAACAGCAAGGAAGCTGTCTTACATTCAGAATCGGCAGTGAATATGCCAAAGTTATGCAGAGGCTGGCGATCCACCACCAGCGCAGGGGTTTATTTCGACCGACATCTAAAAAGCCGTCCTTAATAAATGTTCCCCCTAATGTATATGTTAGATGTACTTGAAAAATAACATATACGATGGTATTCAATTTTATAGTTATCTTTCTGTGTTTTAACATATACCTTTGACGGATTTGCATACGTTTCAATATATTTCTGTCCTTTTTTGTTAAAGTTTTTAGTGAAACCTTTCTTTATTTAAGTATTTCAAGATTTGGAGGCATCATCTGAAATAAAAAGAAAGGATGCAGTTAACAGACGCAAACATAATGTCTTCCATTTCTATCTGTCTCTTATTGACTGTGATGTACAAAAAAAAAATGTATTCATTTCTATATCATTTTTTTGCTACTTAGGCTACTCTATTCTGTCCTTCAAAACAATATACAGATACATACAGATACAGTGTGAACTTCTTAACTACGTATTCGCAATTATAGTCTATGGGTACGTTAAGTCATATGTTTTAATGTGAATCTACTATTTACAAATGTATACTCAATGCACATCAGAAATTAAATGTGAACCGCCCCTTAAAGAGTAACTACACTTTTTTTTCCAAATTTTTATGTTATAGGGACTTCGGCGGGCGGCGGCGGGGGTTCCAGCTCTGAAATCCCCACCGATCGCTAGGCCGAGAGCAGCTTCTCCTCGTTGTAGATGAGTCTATGCTGTTGGTCTACAGTCTAACACTCAGCAGTGAGGAGAATCTGCGGTTAGCTGAGCGCTTCTGACCCATCATTCTAGCAATCGATGGGGTCTCAGAGCTGGGACCCTCGCGGATCAACACTTCTGATATGTCCCTATGACATATCAAAAATTGAAAAAAGTGTTGTTACTCTTTAAAGTTTCTTGTGAGTAAATAAATAATATAATAAATAAAAAGCAGGCTTAATCTCACCCAGCCATAAAGGATGATCTTGTGTTCCCCTAGCTTGAAAATGATTCTATCCATTTCTATACCTCACAATCTTTATGCTATCTTGTAGTTCTGCTTTCCTGTATAACTTGCTTACTGAATACACTTCCTTTTTTATGAACTAACTCTTGCGGCTAATGCTAAATTAAGTAGAAACCGGAATGGACAACTTTATACAATAACAAAAACTTTAATGTTCACCATAAATTCTCTGCACAAATGGAGGATGTTTCCTAAAAAATATCCCCAAATGTTTATCCATCAAAAAAGTGTATCCTTACGCTTTAAATATCAGCTAATTTCTTTAGAATGTCTATGATCTCTCATCACTGTTCTTCAGGGGAGAATTAAGGAGGTAGCGATCCGGTGGAGCTGCTAGTTTTCATCCATAATGTGTCTCCAGTGTTTCCTTGCAAACAGATGGTCACATCCTCTTGTTTCACTTCATACATCTCTATGTCAAAAAATCAAGCAACCACAAATTGTGTAACAATGCACCAAACGGGACAATTAATTTATTATAATTATAAACAAGCAAAAGAAAAAAGAACTTGCATACAATCAAGATTTCTAGTGGCCTAGCTTGAAGGAGATTGAAACTATTTGAAACTATTTCTGGATTAACATACCTTTGCATCACTTTAGCTATATATTCTCCCATGCTAGTTAGAAAAAGCAAAAAACAAAAAAACTAAACAAAACACTGAGTGCAAGTTATATAGCAAATTGCCAAAATTTGTTTGAAAGTTCTTGCCACTCTTAAAAATAGTCTCCTTACAACACTATTGTGGATCTGGAATAGCATTGCAAATTTTAACTATTCATAGACAGTTCACCCTCATTCATGAGAATCCACAGTTTCCTATAGGTTAGAAATATCTCTACTACCCTACTGCTCACTGCTCTAAAACTGACAAACAACATCACAAAGTGTTCTCTCAAATGCTGCTCTCTACCCATACTCTTTAGGATCTGATATGGATCAGGTCTAAAACTGACCATACACATGAGATAGCTGTTGATTGGCAGCTATCCTTCCAGATGCTCACATACATTTGCTTGCTTGGTTTGGGTGAGTGTGCATATTAATTGAAAGGGGGGAGGGAGGCGGAGAAAGCTGATGCATGACTCTTCTGGCATTGGCTTTTCTCCCTGCTAATAAAAGCATGCCTGATCCTTATCTTCCCAACATCAGCCATCAGGAGGCCCCCTGTACCGTAAAGTTAGATGGTAGGCAGGACACACTGATGCACAACTTATGTGTATGGCAAATTTAAGACTCCTGAATATATGGAAACCTTGACCCAACAATTTCTTTAACTAACTGCCACATAACTGCCACTTTGGAGTGTATATAAAGTTTCACTTTTCCCCTTTTTATTTTTCTAAAACATTTTAAATAAAAAACATCATAGTAAAGTAAACAAATTGTTGGTACAGAGTTTGACAAAAGTGTTTATCCAGACACTAAATTTATCATCCAAGTCACTGTTAATTTTGCAAATATGTAGATGTGGCAAATTATCTGTGGGGAAAAAAAAACAAAACTTATAAATAGAGATGAGCGAGTAGTGAAATATTCGAAAGTTCGAAATTCGATTCGAATAGACCGCAAAATTCGACTATTCGACCGAATATCGAATCCCATTAAAGTCTATGGGAAAAAAATGCTTGCCACTTGGAAATCTCAATTCGACCACTTGGAGGTCACCAAGTCCACCCTGAAACCTCAGAAAAGGATGCCAACACTGCTGGAATGCAACTGGGACAGCAGGGGAAGCATGTCTGGGTGCATATAACGGGCCCAAGTCGCACTATTACGCCACTATCACAGCCTCTCAACAATACACTCCAAAGACAATATAACCTCTCTGTAAAGTGAGACCATACAAGGAAACCTTCTTTCCTCTACATTGCCATGGACCCCAAGCCAAACTAGACAAAAAGAAGATAAAATTCTGCACCCCTTAAAATCACGTTGCCTATGACAACCACATATGGCATAGGCAAGGGGGAAAGCAATCAAGCCATCACTATTTTTCCCTCTGTGCCATCCCTGCCTTGCCCAGGCACATGTCCCAAAACATCATCCACGCCCGAGTAACACGGTTACTGCAAAAGGCCATTTGACCACCAACACTTTGGTTTGAGGCTGGGGATGCTACATCTCCCTGACAGCACACTGGGTGAATGTTGTGGAGGCGGGGACGGGCAAACCTGCTACCCCCACCCAAGTTTTGGGCCTTGGTTCTGTCTGGATTTCTGCAACCCTTACAGACAGCTCGGCAAACCCCTCCTTCTCCTTCTAGATTTGTTAAATCTGTCCACCACCCAGTCAAGTCCACAAAGGCCAGTCTCGTCGATAGCCTGCAGAAACTGCAGGGACCTCACTCTGACCCTCCTTCCTCCCACCCTGCCCAATGTTATCAACCCAGTGTTCCCACCCATGCAAGAATCGCAGGAGCTATCTGAGGATTTTGTTTGTTCTGATGCCCAAACACTGGATCAAGCTCCATCTCTAGCTGATGGTGGTGTGGAACGGGCACTAAAGTGTAAAATGATTAGGGACGATGATGAGACACAGTTGACAGCAAGGGAGGCTGTTGGAGCAAAGTGAGGCAGTGTAAGAGGAGGTGGTTGAGTATGACGAAGTCAGTGACCCGACCTGGCCCAGTGTCATGTCTAGCAGGTAAAGCAGTGGGGATGTTGAGGGATGCGTAGGACCGCAAAAGGCAGGAAGAGGCCGTGGGCTGGCCAGAGGCTCATGGAGAAGGCAGGCTAGAGCCCGCAGGGCCGCATCTCTTCCCTATAACAGGCCCCCACACAAAGCTCTCCCATCGAGGGCTCTTAGGTCCTTGTTGTGAAAATATTTTAATGAGTGCGCAAAGTTAGCTTGAGGTGAGCCCTCGAAAAAATTATATGGAGGCCCAAGAGGTGAGCCCTCGAAAAAATTATGTGGAGGCCCAAGAGGTGAGCCCTCGAAAAAATTAAGTGGAGTCCAAAGAGGTGAGACCTCTTAAAAATTGTATTAAGGCCCAAGAGGTGAGCCATAATAAAAATTGTTTGTAGGCCCAAGAGGTGAGACCTCTTAAAAATTGTTTGTAGGCCCAAGAGGTGAGACCTCTTAACAATTGTATTAAGGCCCAAGAGGTGAGCCATAATAAAAATTGTTTGTAGGCCCAAGAGGTGAGACCTCTTAAAAATTGTTTGTAGGCTGAAGAGGTGAGGCATGAGAAAAATTGTTTGTAGGCCCAAGAGGTGAGACCTCTTAAAAATTATGTGGAGGCCAAAGAGGTGAGACCTCTTAAAAATTGTTTGTAGGCCCAAGAAGTGAGACCTCTTAAAAATTGTTTGTAGGCCCAAGAGGTGAGACCTCTTAAAAATTATGTGGAGGCCAAAGAGGTGAGACCTCTTAAAAATTATGTGGAGGCCCAAGAGGTGAGACCTCTTAAAAATTGTTTGTAGGCCCAAGAGGTGAGGCATGAGAAAAATTGTTTTGTAGGCCCAAGAGGTGAGACCTCTTAAAAATTATGTGGAGGCCCAAGAGGTGAGACCTCTTAAAAATTATGTGGAGGCCAAAGAGGTGAGACCTCTTAAAAATTATGTGGAGGCCCAAGAGGTGAAACCTCTTAAAAATTATGTGGAGGCCCAAGAGGTGAGACCTCTTAAAAATTGTTTGTAGGCCCAAGAGGTGAGGCATGAGAAAAATTGTTTGTAGGCCCAAGAGGTGAGACCTCTTAAAAATTATGTGGAGGCCCAAGAGGTGAGACCTCTTAAAAATTATGTGGAGGCCCAAGAGGTGAAACCTCTTAAAAATTATGTGGAGGCCCAAGAGGTGAGACCTCTTAAAAATTGTTTGTAGGCCCAAGAGGTGAGCCATAAATATATATATATTTTTTTTTACGGAGCAATATTAAGGCGGTAAAGGAGGAGGAGGAGGAGGTGGAGGAGGAAATGGCACTTCATACAGATGGCACTTCACTTTTGGCTGCTTTCCACTGTTGGAGAAGCAAAGTCCGGGTCAATCCACTTGCTGTTCATTTTGATTAGCGTCAGCCTGTCGGCACTGTCGGTTGACAGGCGGCTGCGCTTATCGGTTATAATGCCCCCGGCTGCGCTGAACACCCTTTCTGATAGCACGCTGGCGGCAGGGCAGGCAAGCACCTCCAAGGCGTACAGGGACAGTTCCAGCCACGTGTCCAACTTGGAGACCCAGTAAGTGTAGGACGCCGAGGGATCGGGGAGGACAGGGGTACGGTCTGCCAGGTACTCCCGCAACTCCCGCAACATGGAAGTTGCACGAGGGGGTGCCATGAACGTGTCCCACACCTTGGAGAGTGTTCCCCTGGTGGCTGTGGGCCTGATAGATGTTGTGGGACTCTGGGAGACCCTCTCCTCTCTGCCGCCAGCGATGGTGGGTGGGAAAATCTCCATCATGTTCTGCACGAGTTCCCTCTGGTATTCCAGCAATCGATTCGTCCTCTCCTCTACCGGAATAAAAGAGGAGACGTTATCTTTATACCGGGGGTCCAGGAGTGCGAAGACCCAGTACAGTTTGTTCTCCACTATCCGGACAACACGTGTGTCCCGGGAAAAGCAGCCCAGCATGAAGTCAGCCATGTGTGCCAGACTCTGAATAGGCATGACCTCACTGCCCCCACCAGAAGGATCACTTGCCATTTCCTCCTCTTCCTCTTCCGCCTCCTCTCCGCCCCATCCGCGCTGAACCAATGGGACGCACACAGCCTGACTGCTACCCTCGCCGCCAGCATCCTCCTCCTCTTCCACAGCCACCTCCACGTCGTCCTCCTCCTCATCCTCCTCCTCCTGCAACTGCCACCGTGAAGCAGACAAAAGTGTGGTCTGACTGTGTAGCTCCGTTGCTTCTCCTCCTACCCCCGTCTCCTCTGCGTGCAATGCGTTCTCCCTTATTGCGATGAGCGATTCTTTAAGGACGCATAGGAGCGGGATGGTTATGCTCACTATAGCGTCCTCGCTGCTGACCTTCTTGGTGGACTCCTCAAAGATACGCAGTACATCGCATATGTCTGCCATCCATGGCCACTCGTGGTTGGCAAACTGAGGGAGCTGAGTTGGAGGCACGCGTGGATTCATAATCTGGTACTCCATCAATGCTCTCTGCTGCTCACACACCCTGGCCAACATGGAATAGGTGGAATTCCAGCGAGTCGGCAGGTCGCACAACAGCCGATGTTCAGGCAAATGGAGGCGTTGCTGGAGTTTTTTTAAGCTAGCAGCAGCTACAGTTGACTTCCGAAAGTGAGCGCACAAGCGCCGCACTTTCACCAGTAGCTCTGCCAGGTTGGGGTAAGTCTTTAGAAATTTTTGGACTACCAGATTAAAAACGTGGGCCAGGCATGGTACGTGATTGAGTTCGGCAAGCTCCAGAGCCGCCACCAGGTTACGGCCGTTATCGCACACGACCATGCCTGGTCCTAGCTGCAGCGGCGTCAGCCACATCTCCGTCTGCTGCAATATGGCATCCCTCACCTCTGGGGCGCTGTGCTTCCTATCGCCCAAGCTGATGAGCTTAAGCACCGCCTGCTGACGTCTCCCCGCGCCAGTGCTGCAACGCTTCCAGCTAGCGGCTGAGGGCGATGTTAAGGCAGAGGAGGAGGAGGAGGGGGGTTTATCAGAACCCATGCTGACAATCTTGGGCGGGGGTGGTAGGTAGGCCGTCTCTGTTTGCGACCCCGTCCCCGCTTCCACTACATTCACCCAGTGTGCCGTCAAAGAGATGTAGCGTCCCTGGCCACAAGCGCTTGTCCACGAGTCGGTGGTCAAGTGGACCTTTGCGCTGACTGCGTACCTCAGGGCCCGCCTGATGTTACGCGACACTTGCTGGTGCAGGGCGGGGACGGCACTCCGGGAAAAGTAGTGGCGGCTGGGGACGGAATAGCGAGGTGCGGCAGCCGCCATCAGGCCGCGGAAGGCCTGCGTCTCCACAAGCCTAAACGGCAACATCTCCAGGGCCAGCAGTTTGGAGATGTGGCAGTTTAAGGCTTGGGCTTGGGGGTGACTCGAGGCGTACGTCCGCCTGCGGTCGAACGCCTGCGAGATGGACAGTTGATGGGACGAGGAGTGTGAAGGTGCAGGCGAAGATGCGGGGGAAGGGGAGGCTGAAGGAGAAGGCCCCAAAGTAGCCGAGGCAGAGGCAGATGTGGAGGTGTCCTGGCTGGAGGTCTGGACCGCAGTGGCAGCACACAATAAAGGGGAAGAGGCAGTGGCAGGAAGACCTTGCGCAGGTTGTATTGCGTTTGCTCTCTCCCACTCAGCCCAGTGCTTGACTTCCAAGTGACGCCGCATGCCTGAGGTGGTCAGATTGCTCATCTCAGAGTCCCTACTCAGTTTTGAGTGGCAGAGTGTGCAAACCGCGCTCAGTTTGTCATCCGCACAAACATTAAAAAATCTCCACACCACAGAAGTACGAGGCCTCGATGGGGGAGCTTTGCGCGACTGCCCGCTGCCGGGAACAGCTTCGGCCCTGCTGGCTGTGGCCTCACTTCTCTGTCTGGACTGTCCTCTGCCTGTGGACATCCCTCTGCCTCTGGACATCCCTCTGCCTCTGGACATCCCTCTGCCTCTTGCTGCCTTTTTCGGTGCTGCGCAGACCACCACCTCTCCACTGCTTTCCCCACTGGACATCACCCCTGGCCAAGTGGGGTCGATCATTTCGTCATCCACCACCTCCTCTTCCACTTCCTCACTCTGCTCCTCCTCCTGCCCACTGGACATTCCAACAGCCTCCCTTGATGGCAACTGCGTCTCATCATCATCATTGCTCATGATAACAGATGCTGGTTCAGGGTCCACATCAGCAGGAGATGGCGAATACTCAAGTGTTTGGGCATCACTACAAACAAATTCCTCTGCTAGCTCCTGGGATTCTTCCGGCACATCTGAAAAAGGACCCGAAAAGAGCTCCTGGGAGGGGTCAATGGTGGGATGACTCTGTTGGCCAGGTGTGGAGGAAGGAGGGTCAGAGTGAGACTGTGTGGATGACTGGCTGGTGGACAACTGTGTGGAAGCGCTATCGGCTATCCATTGCACCACCTGTTCAACCTGCTCAGGCCTCAACAGCGGTGTAACCCGCCCCCTGCTTAACTGTCCCATAAAGGCAGGGATTCTGGATGAGTGGGATCCTGGCTGACCCTCACCAGCACGCATTGTATCCCCACTGGCTTCAACAAGGCCACCAACAGCATTTCCGCGCCCCCGTCCTCGTCCACGTCCGATTCCGCTAGCCCCCCTCTGCATTTTATTTTTTTTTTGGTTACAATATTTTGCCTTCACAGCCGTGTACTAACAGTTCAGACGGTGTGTATTAACACCACGTATATACAATTATTTTGCAAGAGAACGCACAGTACAGGTGCCAATGAAAAGGCCTATTTTTTTTTATATTTCTAGGTACACAGCCGTGTACTAACAGATCAGACGGTGTGTATTAACACCACGTATATACAATTATTTTGCAAGAGAACGCAAAGTACAGGTGCCAATGAAAAGGCTTTTTTTTTTTTTTATATTTCTAGGTACACAGCCGTGTACTAACAGATCAGACGGTGTGTATGAACACTACGTATATAAAATTATTTTGCAAGAGAACGCACAGTACAGGTGCCAATGAAAAGGCCTATTTTTTTATATTTCTAGGTACACAGCCGTGTACTAACAGTTCAGACGGTGTGTATGAACACTACGTATATAAAATTATTTTGCAAGAGAACGCACAGTACAGGTGCCAATGAAAAGGTCTATTTTTTTTATATTTCTAGGTACACAGCCGTGTACTAACAGATCAGACGGTGTGTATGAACACTACGTATATACAATTATTTTGCAAGAGAACGCAAAGTACAGGTGCCAATGAAAAGGCTTTTTTTTTTTATATTTCTAGGTACACAGCCATGTACTAACAGATCAGACGGTGTGTATGAACACTACGTATATAAAATTATTTTGCAAGAGAACGCACAGTACAGGTGCCAATGAAAAGGCCTATTTTTTTTATATTTCTAGGTACACAGCCATGTACTAACAGATCAGACGGTGTGTATGAACACTACGTATATAAAATTATTTTGCAAGAGAACGCACAGTACAGGTGCCAATGAAAAGGCCTATTTTTTTATATTTCTAGGCACACAGCCGTGTACTAACAGTTCAGACGGTGGGTATTAACACCACGTATATACAATTATTTTGTAAGAGAACGCAAAGTACAGGTGCCAATGAAAAGGCTTTTTTTTTTTTTATATTTCTAGGTACACAGCCGTGTACTAACAGATCAGACGGTGTGTATGAACACTATGTATATACAATTATTTTGCAAGAGAACGCACAGTACAGGTGCCAATGAAAAGGCATTTTTTTTTTTTTATATTTTTAGGTACACATGTCAGGATTGAACTCACAACCTTCTGTTCCCGGGCTGCAGCTCTAACCACAGGGCTATTGTGCTGCAGTATAACTTCCCCAGAATCTGCCTTGAAGAACCTCCTGACTTCTGTGTGACACCTGCTGCCTGATTAAATGTCCCCGCCTGAATTGCTAATGAGCTGTTGCTATAAAAGCCCAGTTTGGACAAACCTTCATTGCTTGAATATCCTGCTAAGCTCCTGCATAGTAGCTATCCTAGCCCTGGAACAAGCACTACCACGTTTGTTCCTTTATCTGTTGCTTTGCTGTATACCTTCCTGCTGTGCATCCTGCTTCACGCCCCAACTTCATTACGTCTTCAGCCTGCTCGAACGCTGCTGCTTGAACGCCGCTGCCTCGGCTCTGCTATATCAAGCTGCATCTAGCTCCAGCTTCCTGCACAGCATCCGCAGCCCCACTGCGCCGGCGTCTCCGGACACAGGGAGTCACGTCTCGCTTGCATCCCGGACTTGTCCTGACGATTGGACTCCAGTTCTGCACCACTAGTAACGTGACAGAATATTCAAGCCATAATGGAGTCCGTTGGGAAGGAGACCTGGGAAACTCGTTTTATGCAGCAAAAGACGATGAGCGCTAATTTATATTCCGATATACAGAATATGAAGAAGCAATGGGAGGCGTTTGAGGGACGGACTTCTCTCCATATCAATTCTCAAGAACAAATGATCCAAACCCTGCAGGGGTCGGTGCAGACGCTTACAGCCCAAGTCCTTCAATTGGGAGCACAAGGTCCTACCTCGGCCGCTACTACGTTCCCGAAATTACCGCCTTTCGGTTCAACGGTGAGCGTGACAAGTTTTTGCGGTTTTCTGAATCAATGTGAACTATATTTCGACGCCCATGCAGCCCAGTTTACTACAGACAGGGCGAAGGTTTTGTGCATCATAATGTTATTAACTCACAAGGCGGTTGCCTGGGCGAGCCCTTTGATCGAGACAAGAGACGAGCGGCTGGATGACTTGGCGGAATTCATCAAGGCAATGAAACAGATGTTTGATGACCCCAACCGTAAGATCTCGGCGGAGACAACATTAATGGCATTACGTCAAGGTAAACGACCCGCTACAGAGTATGCCATGGAGTTCAGGAGATGGCTGTGGACACTACATGGAACGATGCAGCGAAACTGTCTTTCTTTCGAAACGGACTTTCGGGGTCATTGAAAGATGAATTGGCACGTGCAGAGGCCCCCGCAGGTCTCGATGACTTTATTGACCACTGCATTCGTATAGACAACCGGATTGCCGAACGTAAACGTGAGAGATGGAGCTCGTTAACTCTGACCTCAAATCGTTCTTCTTCATTCACACCATCTGCCGTCAAAGAACCCCAAAGATGGATCTACCGTGAACCTGAGCCAGAACCAATGCAAATTGACTCACTAAATGAAAAGCGACGAGAACACAGGGTCAAACAAAATCTATGCCTCTACTGTGGAGAGCCTGGACACTTCCTAATTGACTGCCCCAAACGTCCCCCCCGTAGAGCAATAGCGGTCATTGCGGATCCAGTGTCCTCCGAAGAGGAGTTTGACGCCTCTGAAGATGAAGAGTCGCAAGAATCCGTCATCCACACCATCTCATCTGTAACACCTTACGTCAAGAAGGAGAAAAAAGAGACACACTGTTTCCTGCCAATCAAACTATTGATGCAGAAGCAATGGATATCTACTTCTGCAATGGTAGACTCTGGGGCCAGCGGCAACTTCATGGACCATACGTTCGCCCAGAAATATGGTGTTACGACACAGAAAATACGCTCGCCCTTGCTAATGGAGACAGTGGATGGGTCACCACTGAGTTCAGGCCCTCCCCTGCAGGAGCCCCCATATTCTTCGTCAAGAAGAAAGATGGTACATTGCGCCCTGTGGTGGATTACAGGGAACTGAATAAAGTAACCATAAAGAACCGCTATCCATTGCCCCTGATCCCCGAATTACTGGAAAGGGTCCGTCAGGCTAAACTGTTCACCAAACTGGACTTACGTGGGGCTTACAATCTCGTCCGGATAAGAGCAGGGGATGAATGGAAGACCGCTTTCCGGACACGCTACGGACATTATGAAAGTCTAGTAATGCCTTTTGGACTTTGCAACGCCCCGGCCACATTCCAACACCTTGCTAATGACGTGTTCAGAGACTTTTTGGATCATTTCGTAGTTATTTATCTTGATGACATCTTGATTTTCTCTCAATCTCATGCTGAACACGTGAAACATGTACGTCTTGTATTGGAACGTCTACGAGCACATCAACTGTACATTAAACTCGAAAAATGCGAGTTTCATCGACGTAAAATTCAATTCCTTGGATATATCATTTCCCCCTGCGGTTTACAGATGGAGCCCAGCAAGATTCAAGCGATTATCGATTGGCCCGCCCCTAAGAATGTAAAAGAGGTACAACGTTTCATAGGTTTTGCCAACTTCTATAGACGTTTCATTAAGAACTTTTCGGCTCTGGTATCCCCTATTACGCAATTGACCAAGAAGGACACTACCTTTCGTTGGTCACCACAAGCCCACGAAGCCTTTTCGCGCTTGAAAACCAAGTTCACTACAGCGCCATCTTGATTCACCCTAATCCGGACCTGGCATTTATTATAGAAGTAGATGCTTCCGACTGCGCTATTGGGGCTATCCTTTCACAGCGTTCAGTTGAAAAGAGTTTGCTACATCCTTGTGCCTTTTTCTCTCAACGTCTATCACCCGCAGAGAAGAACTACGACGTAGGCAACAAAGAATTATTGGCCATCATTGCTGCCTTTAAGGAGTGGCGTCATCATTTACAGGGGGCCTCTCAGCAGATCCTGGTTCTAACGGACCACCGCAACTTGGAGTTTCTCAGGTCCGCTAAATGCTTATCCCCTCGTCAGACTCGCTGGAGTTTATTTCTGAACCACTTCAACTTCGTCATCTCCTATCGTCCCGGCTCACGTAACGGTAAAGCAGATGCTCTATCCCGGATGTTTTTCGGACATTTCCGATTCCCCGTCGGCACCTGAAACCATCTTACCTGCTTCCAACTTTTTAGGAGTGATTCGTATTACGGATCTCTTGGAGACCATCAAAGGTGCCTATGACGCAGATCACTTTTTGACCCAGCCACCAAGCGATGTACGTTTGTCATTTAAAAACAAGGTATGGACAGAGGGTCGACGTCTGTATGTCCCCGAAGCTGTACGACTCCATGTCTTACAGATGGTCCATGATTCTAAAATTGCTGGTCACAAGGGGGTACAGAAGACTATGGACCTTTTGTCACGTTTTTTTTGGTGGCCCAACTACTCTTCGGACGTTAAGAAATATGTTACGTCCTGTGACGTTTGTGCGAGATATAAAACTCCTCGTTCCCTCACCCGACAGGCCTGTTGCAGCCCTTATCCGTGCCTTCTCGTCCTTGGGGTTCCATTTCAATGGACTTTATCGTTGAACTGCCGGTGTCAAAAGGGAAAGACTTCTATCCTGGTTGTTGTGGACCCGTCTCACGAAATCCGCACATTTCATCCCATGTACCGGACTTCCTTCTGCCAAAGAGACTGCCGATCTGAATCGTCCACAACGTTTTCGACTGCACGGGATCCCAGATGACGTCTTATCCGATCGCGGAGTGCAGTTTACGTCTAGGTTCTGGAGGAGTTTTTGTACAGCGCTGGGCATCAAAGTGAATTTGACTACCGCTTATCATCCGCAGTCTCATGGCCAGACGGAACGTACAAATCAAACATTAGAACAGTACTTACGATGTTACATCGGCCACCTTCAAGATGATTGGGTCGACTTGCTTCCCTTCGCAGAGTTCTCATATAATAACTCACAGAACTCCTCTACTAAACAGACTCCGTTTTTTGCCAACCTGGGATATCATCCCAGTATTTTTCCTAAGTACCCCATTGCTACTCCTGTCCCGGCAGTGGCAGAACGTATTGCATCACTTCAACAGAATTTGGATGTACTCAAACAGACGTTGAAGACAGCTCACGGGACATACAAACGATCTGCTGATAGATTCCGACGACCTGCACCTCCCTTCAAAGTTGGAGATCGAGTATGGCTCTCAGAGAGAAATTTAAGATTGAAGGTTCCGTCGCCAAAGTTGGGACAGAAATTCGTTGGTCCCTACGAAATTTGCGATATTGTGAGTCCATTGGCGGTTCGTCTAAAGCAGTGGTTCTCAACTCCAGTCCTCGGGACCCACCTGCCAGTCAGGATTTAGGAATATCCCACAGAATGAATACCTGTGGTAAGTCCTGATGGATGGACGCTAATTATATCAGCTGGTCTAAACTAAGGAAATCCTGAAAACCTGACTGGCAGGTGGGTCCCGAGGACTGGAGTTGAGAACCACTGGTCTAAAGCTTCCACGGTCTATGACAATTCATCCTGTTTTTCACGTGTCATTGCTAAAGGCGGTTACACCTAATCTATTCCCAGGTCGTTTTTCCCCACCTGCCGTCGAAGTTGATGGTCAGGACCAGTTTGTCGTGGAAAAAATCCTTGATTCTCGTCTACGTAGAAACTGTTTGCAATACCTTATTCAATGGGAAGGCTACGGTACAGAGGAAAATTCTTGGGAACCAGCCAGTAACGTTTCAGCCGATCGTCTGATTGGACGTTTTCACCCAGTATCCCACAAAACCTGGACCTGTCTCGTCCGGAGTCTGCTCTTGAGGGGGGAGTAATGTCAGGATTGAACTCCCAACCTTCTGTTCCCGGGCTGCAGCTCTAACCACAGGGCTATTGTGCTGCGGTATAACTTCCCCAGAATCTGCCTTGAAGAACCTCCTGACTTCTGTGTGACACCTGCTGCCTGATTAAATGTCCCCGCCTGAATTGCTAATGAGTAGAGATGAGCGAGTAGTGAAATATTCGAAAGTTCGAAATT
>ONZH01026613.1:0-19090 GCA_900303285.1 Rhinella marina | reverse complement strand
CAGGGAACTGCGGAACGGATTGGGGAGCACCTTGGTGACATCTGCAACGAGAGAGATACATCGGTCGCCAGACATGTGACAGATTGTCATGGCGGCGACCCTAGGGTTCTATACTTTCAGGGAATAGAACAAATATACCAATCACCTCGCGGCGAGAATCTGGATAACAAACTGCTGAGGAAAGAATTGGAGTGGATCTTTAGGCTGCGGACCGAAAGACCAAATGGCCTAAATGAATATAGTAGCTATACATGCTTTATACGATAGTGAAATCATATCCCTCCAATTCTACCCAGCTATGCAAGACATAGCAGATAAATTATACTTATAGGGCGGATTTAATATGCTGGCCCATAATTGTTGGTCTGAAAATAATGATTTTCCATACCATCAGGCTATGCCAGATTACCATCTCTTGTAGTATATCCCTAAGGTACCTGTTAATACCGGGATGTTCCTTATCATCTGGTTCTCATAGAGATCACTTGATCACATGTGATGTTTGAGTACATCATACGAGACTTGTCAATCCATATATGTGTATCATTATTTTCTCTGGATGACACCTATCACATAATGGGGATTTTAATGACCACCCCATTGCTCCTATATGTAGGGGATATATACATCTCACAGTGATAGCCTTCAAAGACGCCTAAAGATCCCTGTATTATCTAGTCTAAGTACCTGAAGCGCATATGTCACAATAGGCTGCAGCGGTCGGGAGACGAGGGAGCGATGTGTGGAAGATAGCCACGCCCTACCCGCACCCGATTGTCTGCAACAGACAGCGCCCAGGTACCACTTTGAATTCCTCCCTATTTAAGGAGCGAGGAGAGGCGGGCGCGTACGGCCATCCTAGCGCCGGAAGGCTGCCGGTTACACGTGCAGCGTCCTCTAGTTGTTCCGATTCAAATTTAGGATCAACACTTTGGTTGCTCACCAGCCTAAGCCCTACGCTCCTGATGAAGATGACCATGTAACTAGGTCATCAGAAACGTGTTGAGGGGGGCTAGACCAGCGTATTGAGGACTCATGCAATCAGGCATCTCTGTGTAATAGCAGGCTAACATGGGTATAGCGCTGCGGATTTAATATACACAGGGACGTCTGTATTGATTACCGAGCAGTAATTTCTGTTTAATGGCAGTGGAGGATTCTTATTGGACATAGCGCTACCACACTGCTATTTTACACACGGATAGTGTGAGACTGCCGGTATTAGGGCACGCTAATAGTGTTGCTGGTAGTCATTACAAATTCCAACGGCACAACAGGTGCCTAATATGTCTGTTAGGGCTCGTTCACATCTCCGTTCAGCCCTTCCGTTCTCCTGCTCCGTTATAGGAGCAGGAGAACGGAAAGGACGGATTCGGGACATAACTGAGCCCAACGGAGCCTAAGGGACCCCATAGACTATAATGGGGTCCGTTAGGTTTCCGCTCACAAGATGATTTTGAGCGGAGACAAAAGTTGTGCACGCAGGACTTTTGTCTCCGCTTCAAAAATCATCTTCTGAGCGGAAACCTAAAGGAGCAGGAGAACGGAAGGGCTGACCGGAGATGTGAACGAGCCCTTATCTGGCTAGTATTGTGACACAACTAGACCAGAACGGACATGTAAATGTTACTGCAGACCACTACTTACCTACATATATATTGGTGGCATCTTTGCAAGTAACAGTTTCTTTCCTACTCCGCACTGACAAAGCATCAGGGTAACTCTTTTTTAAATAACACAGAGGGGATCTATTCGCTGTCTGTGATAATCCATAAACGGACAGTGAGACTTCTCTGAGATACCCTGGGAGTAGATTTAGTTAGATAGGCACTGTTAGGAGTTCGTTTAATTTTTTAAACAAATACTGCACTTAATAAAAGTTTTTTTTTTTTTTTTTTAACCATTCTAATAGACAGTACAAAATTCCTAAATGTAGCCTTGCACATCCGCACATTTTACTGTCATATCGTGCAGGATGTTTGTATTTTATCTGTTTTCTGTAAATATTTTTTTGATATGTCTTGAAGGAGTGGCACCTTCTGGTGTGAATGCGCTCCTATTATCAGGGGAGTAGCATTCATGTGCACTTTTGCCCCACCTATCTAAGAAGCGACCTTGATTAAGGTGGTACATATAGGTGTGTTTGCTCCTCCTCTCATTTATTGCTGATGCACACAGAGGTAACTAGGAGCAGCACACTATATGTGCAGGGTCTGCGCTTCTAACCATAGATGCACAACCGCATAGGTAGGTTTAGCGTAGGACCAGCCTGAACTGAGACCACCGTGGCACTGGGTAGGTGGGCACAGATGTATTTTTATCAAAATGTATTGGCTAAGAGTCTCAGATTTTATCAAAAGAGTGAGGGCTTAGTCCACATGTTGTTTGCATCTATTGTTATAGTGCATTTTTTTTCCGTGAATTTCACTCCGAACTGTGCCTAAAGTGGAGGCTGAGGACAAGGATGAGGAGGCAGAGGAGGAGATTGGGGCAGGAATCACAGCTTGAGAAAGCAGAGGCAGCCACATGGCCAATTTGCTGGTGTGCACTCCTGACCAGCCTGTCTGCTCCAGAGTCTGATTTTAATTAGTGTAAGTATAAAGCTGTGCATGCATGTTGGTATCTGCATTCAATGGAAGCCATTGTGGCACCGAAATGATAAAAAGCACATGGAGCCTTCACTCCCTGAAATTTATGTTGACACATAACAAGTAGTATTTAGTGTTAAGTCCCGTCTTACAGAGATCGCCTTGATGTTTGGCAGACGGGCTCAGATAATTTTGTACAAAGTGTGTTTGCCAAGAATTTCAATTTTATAAAGAAATTTAAAAAAAAAATGAAATTTTTTTTTTACATTTTTTCAAATAAGTGTAGCATTAACACCAGAATACCTTCTACAACTATGGCATTGTACTTGATTTGCTTTGCAGGTTTCTGTTGCATTGTATCCTTTACACAGTGTGCTGTTTGCATCCGTAGTTCCGTTCCACGGCCCCTCAAAAAAGATGGAGCATATCCTATTCTTGTCCACAATAGTGAACAGAAATAGGCTTTTTTTTATCAGAATGCCGGCCATGTACGGTGTGCAAAATGCGGCATGCACATGGCCAGTACCCGTGTTTTGCAGATCCGCAATTTGCTAGCTACTGATTGGCTGTCTGCATGGCATTATGGGTGATCTTGTGTTACCAGACTTCTTACTTTCACTTTGTAACATAAGTAGCCGGCATGTTAGGAAAAAAATTATTTGTTACCATGAAGCGCAAAGAAATTGGGATTTGGTGCAAATTGAATTTTTCCTAAACTTTGGATTGAATTCCACTTGGTCAGCTTCGATTCGCTCAATACTACACATGGATCTATGAAAAAAAAATTATTTGTGCATGGCCTCATAGAAATGGATATTGTTTGTTTATTGACTTGTTTCAATTTTTACTGGAAGTGATTAAATTAACCAGAATCTGATGTTGCAAGAGCAGAAAAGTAAATTGTTTAGCTAACATTTGCATTGAAATAATCTGATTAGTCTCAACATTTGTTATTTAAGCAAATGTTTATTTTCTTTTGTACTTTATCGGATTTAAGTTTTACACAAACAAAACCAAGGTAAACAGAGGTAGAACATTCGCCAAACACTTATAGACGTTTCATGGGTTTCTGTCATCAGATTTAACCCTTTTAAACCTGCTGACATTAGCAATGTGCTAATGTCAGCAGACCCTAACTGTTGTATTATTCAGTTTATTGGGGGCCTCCTTACTGTGATAATCTTACTTTTGTTATATGTAAAGGAGCCTCTAGGAGCAGGGGGGGATTGCCCCTGCTCCTAGAGGCTCCTTTTTCCTACCTCCTTCCACGCCCCGAGGTCCTTGATTGACAGGGCCAGCGCTCGTCTTCTCCGGCCAGCCCTGTGTGCCGGGGAAATTTTGCGGCATGCGCAGTGCAGAAACACCAGGGCCGGCAGCAGGACACAAACGCTGCTGGCCCTGTCAATCAAGGACCTCGGGGCGTGAAAGGAGTAGGAAAACGGAGCCTCTAGGGCAGGGGCAACGCCCCCCTGCTCCCAGAGGCTCATTTACATATAACAAAAGTAAGATTATCACAGTAAGGGGGCCCCCAATAAACATAATAATACCACAGTTAGGGTCTGCTGACATTAGCCCATCGCTAATGTCAGCAGGTTTAAAAGGGTTAAATCTGATGACAGAAACCCTTTAAATATTTAAACCCTTACAGTACCAGCGGCCGTACATGTACGGCGCTGGTACGATGCGGGCACATGGCGCCCGCTCGCGGGGTGCGGCGGGCGTCATGGCCTGCAAGTCTCTGCTGTTTCTAACAGCAGAGACTTGCTGCTACCTACTGTATCGGCGGCGTCTTCCGGGGTGACTAGATGCCGTGATCACGGCATCTAAGTTGCGTCTAAACCGGAAGCGTTCGCTTCCCGGGTGGTGGTACAGACACCCGTGTGGCCAATCGGCGGTGTCTGTACACCATATGAAAACTTAATCCTCGCTGGTGAGGATTACAGTTTTCAAAGTGCAATTCTTATTCTGGCCACTAGATGGCAGGCCAGGATAAGAAATGAGCAATTCATGGATTTAACTGCCTCTAGTAAATCCTTGATTGCTCATAAAGAAAATTAAAAAGCCACAATATATAAGCTCATATTTGAGCATTCAAATAGTAAAAAAAAAATAAAAACAAAATGTTAAAAAATATATAAAAAATAAAAAAGATATAAAAGTTCAAATCCACCCCCCTTTCCGTATAAGTAAAAAATAAATACCTAAATAACACTAAATATAGACATCATGGGTATCACAGTGACCGAAAACGCCCGTACTTTTAAATATAAAAAAAAAATCCAATACGGCGAATTGTGTGGCGGAAAAAAGCGTCCCAATGGCGATTTGCCGTTTTTTGTCGCTTTTTTTTTCTAAAAAAAAATTAAATAAAAAGTGATCAAAAAGTCATACACACCCCAGAATGGTATTAATAAAATCTTCAGATTGTCCCGCAATAAATGAGCCCCCATACAGCTCTGTACACATAATACCAAAAAGTTATAGGGGTCAAGATATGACAAGGAAAAAAAAAAAAAAAAAAGGGCAACTTTCTAATTTTCTTTTCACTATCAAAACGCAGGAAAAACTATACATATTAGGTATTGCCGGATTCATACTGACCAGTAGAATGAAAATAACGGGTCAGTTTTAATGCACATCGAACGCTGTAAATAAGAAACCCGTAGAACTGTAGCGGATAGCGTTTTTTTTTGCAATTTCACCTGATTTGGAATTTTTTCCCGCTTCCCACTACACCATATGCAATATTAAATGGTGGCGTTGGAAAGTACAACTTGTCCCGCAAAAAACAAGCCGTCATACAGCTATGTGAACAGAAAAATAAAAGAGTTATGGCTGTTTGAAGGCAGGGAGCGCAAAACGAAAATGCATGACCGAAAAAACCTCCGGTACTGAAAGGGTTAATACTTATTTTCTGTTCTTTACCTATTCCCACAGTGACACATTATTATGTAACTGAAAGAAGGTACTGTAGCTTGTGCACTGTGACTTAAAAGCACATTGTGATTCTCAATCCAACCTCCCCCCCCCCCCCCGCCCTACTGTTAAAGGCATATTTAGAAGCACCTTACATACAGCACTGTGAAACATACAGGGGGCTACAGTGCTACAAATATTACTTACTGCACTGCGAAATATACAGGGGAATACAGTGCTACCTCCATCCAGCGATGTCTCCTATGATGTGGACATTCTCTTTCTTTGGCTTCTTTCAGGCATGTCTTGTCTCTGCAGAGTTTGATGCACAAAGACATCTTAGGTTCCTCAATTTTCTATCATCCTAGAGCCCCAACAGTTTTATCTTGCTATTAAAGGGGTTGTCCAAGTTATATTTATTGATGACCTATGCTCAGAGTAGGTCATCAATATCAGATCAGCGGGGTGTTGGACCATCAGCGGGGTGTTGGACCATCTTCATTGTTTACCTGCTTGCCATATCATCCGCAGCAGTGAGCAGGTGTAATTACACCTAACCGTCCCATTCATTTCAATGGGACGGATCGCTCCTATACTAGTTTGTAGGAACAAGCCGTTCCATTGAAATGAATGTGGCTTGGGTGTAGTTACACCTGCTCACCGCTGTGGACGTTACGGCGAGCAGGTAAACAATGAAGAGGAGGCAGTGCTGGCCCGGCACACACCTCCTCTTCAAACAGCTGATCATGGGGGTGCCGGTTGTCGGACCCCCGCCAATCTGATATTGATGACCTATCCTGAGAATAGGTCATCAATAAATATAACATGGACCTTTAAGCTTTAATATTATGATTCTGTGCTCCGAAATACCCCAAGATACTATACTACAGAAATAATAGTATCATAGAGATAGTCCATCCAAAGTGCTCCAAGACTGAGCTTAATAATAATAATAATAATAATGCCCCCTATTATAGTATCCCCAATAGCAACAATTAGCTCCTTAAGAGTGCCCCATTTAGTAGCAAGGTCCTTTATATTGTGTCCAATAATAATAGTAATGGCTCTACAATACCCTCAGTAGTAATAATGCCACATAGTGTTCCCAGTAGAAAAAAGGTGATAAGACCAGTCTATAAGACACCCCTATAAAGCCCACGGTATAGTGTCTCCAATATCTCCATCTGAGGGATTAATTGCTGTTTTCGCCGTTCCTTGTCATTGTGGCAAGGTGCCTGCTGTATTATATAGCCTGCTCCATACAATTCATTGCCCATAATGCTGTACAGGTATGGCATTATGTGCTAGAGGGTTAATGGGATGCACATGGTGTTATTAAATTTAAACCTCCATATGCCTCATACTAATAGTAAGTGACACCGAGGCGAAGAAACGTGGGACAGCATGACGTAGGCGGAAGCTCCGCCTCTTCCTACTCTAGGCCACGACCCTCCAGCTCGGCATGTCTGGCTTGAGCGCTGGGTGACCCACCTTCCTGCCTCTTCATCCCCTTTACTGCCAGGAGGATCGCTACCCGGACGCCGCTACGTTTCCCCCGCTGCCACGGGAGGTCACGTGGTCCGGGATACACGAGAGCCCAGCACAGCGCGGTAAAACTCATGATGGAGTTCTAGGAGACCTTAGAGCTATGAGTGGTGCTTCCCATAAAATGGCTCCCTGTTGGGAGTGAACCAGATCATTTGGATAGCTGCCGGCTGCACGTGGGACGTTGAACTTCCTATTGCTGTGTACTCTCTCACCAACCTGCCAGCTCTAGTAACACCCCCTCCTATAACGCCCCCAGAATCTAGTGCTGGACTGTATCTTGGTCCTGTCTGGAGGAACAGCCTCCCCATTGAAATCTTACTTGGAATAGTGATCAACATCAGACCCAGGAGTGGTGAGAGGCCCAGAGCCATATCGTAATTGTGACCTTCTGCTATACCTCTATGCCTGGCTGAGTTTCATCTGATTTCCTAATTTGAAAATAAGGGTGTGTCTCATCTGATCTCTTAAAGGGAACATAAGACTGTGTTTCACTCAATCTCTTAAAGGGAACATAAGGCTATGCTTCATTTGACCTCTTAAAGGGATCATAAGGCTGTATCTCATCTAATCTCTTAAAGTGTGCATAAGGGTGTGTTTCATTTGATCTCTTAAAGGGAACATAAGATTGTGTCTCACTTAATCTCTTAAAGGGAACATAAGGCTGTGTTACATCTAATCTCTTAAAGTGAACATAAGGGTGTGTCCTATCTGATCTCTTAAAAGGAACATAAGACTGTTTCACCCAATCTGTTAAAGGGAACATCAGGCCGTGTTTCGTGTGATCTCTTAAAGGGAACATAAGGTTGTGTGTTATTTGATTTCACAAAGTGAATATAAGGCTGTGGCTCATCTGATCTCTTAAAAAAAATAAATAAATACAAGGCTGAGACACGTTTAACCACATAGGTGGAACATAACCGTTATATTTGGACTCTGCTTGTTTTTTGTTCAGGCGCCTTGTTATATATTTACTGTACACACTTTGGAAGCCCTTTTTTTGAGAGTGCTAGAGACCTTCACAATGCCGCCAAAGTATGCTCCTAGGCATTCAGGGGGGGTAGTCCCCAGAGGAATAAGGAGAAAAATCAAACAAACCTGAGAGTGCCCCCAGACTGGATAAATTTTGGAGTACCCCAGAGGCTAAAACTCGTCAGGTACAGAAAAATCAAGCATCAGGGGCTGTAGGGGGGGAAGGTTCACGGTACAATGTATTAGAAGTAGAGGAGACAGGCCCAGAATTGGATAACCCTTTCATCCTACAAGAGATTCTTGTGGCGGTTAAAACAAGCAATGCTTCCCTATAAGTGTTAAATGAGCAGATGGGGGTTACCAGGAGCGATATCACTCTTATTCAGGAGAAGCTAAGCGAGGTGAAAAATAGACTGAAAGAACAAAGTCCACAGTTTTACGAAACTGGAAAAAGAAATTGATCAAATTAAAAAATCAAACAAGAAGATGTCAGCGGATCATAAGGGTCTAACGGAAAAAATGATTGATATAGAGGACAGATCCAGGAGATGCAATATTCGTCTCTTTGGTGTCCTGAATCTGAGGAGCCTAAAAACTTGGTTCCTGTTATTCAGGAATGGTTGATTGAGAAGATAAACTCTCAGATTTTTTTTGGATTGAGAGAGCACATCGTACTGGCAAAAGGACAGTCCCCGGGGATAGGCCTTGCGCCATTATTGCAAAAATCTTATGTTACAATGACAGAGATGTTGTACTTAGAGAATTACATAAAAAAGAGGATCTGACATTTGATTCTGCTAAGATATCGGTCTACCCCGATTACTCCTGGGACACCTTGCAGAAAAGATGTAACTTTGTGGAAGTTAAGAAAAGACTGGCAAAGGCAAATGTCAATTACTCTATGATGTTCCCCGCTAAATTGCGCGTTATCTACCAAGGCAAAATCATATTTTTTGAAACATCGGTGGAAGAAGTGACCTGGTTGGATAACAATGGGCTTTAATAAGCGCTGTTATCCCATTTAATGCTTTGTGGCTATATTCCCAAAATTGGTTAGGCTTGCTTATAAAAAGGGGGATGTAGAATGATGATAGGGTCAATGTTTATATAATCAATAAAAACATGTCTGGGGGAGAATGGGGGAGGATTGAGGGGAATGTTGTCGTATAGGGTATTGTAATGGATAATGCAATACGTGTAAGAGGGATTGGGGTGGGGGTGGGTCCACGGCCAGGAGGGTTAAAGGTGTTTTGCTTTTGTTTGTTTTTTTTCTCTTTTTTTCTTCACTTACCCATATTGAAGATATCCCATTCTGAATGTCTGTAAGGATCATAACTTGGAATGTAAGGGGTCTAAATTAAAGAACTAAGAAATGCGCTGTTTTTGACATCATTAATCAATATTTGCCTGGAATAATCTGCCTTACTGAGACACATGTTGTAGGAGAAACCATTAATAAGGATAGAAGAAAATGGACAAAAATGGAATTTCATTCTGTATTCTCATCCCATGCTAGGGGAGTGTCCGTTTATATCCATAAAAAAATTGAATTTGAGTTGAGAACATCTAAGATTGATACTGAGGGGAGATTTGTCATCTTGCATGGGAAATTAGAGGGCTTGACATGCTTGCTGGCCTTTGTGTATGCCCCCCCCCCCCCATTCTTCTTGGGGATCTTCACGCAGCTGTTAGGCCTCTTTCACACTAGCGGCAGTCCGGATCCGGCAGGTGAAGGGTGCCGTCAAATCCGGACTGCCGCAGGGACATGTGTGGGGCCGGAACTGCACCATATACAGACATACACACACATACACACAAACACATACATACTTACATACTCCAGGCAGGCAGGCCGCACGTCTTCACGCCCAGGAGGCGCGCAGCTATGACGATTCCCCACAGCGCCCTCTGCTGGGCGCTGTAGGGAATCATCATAGCGGCGGGCCTCCTGGACAGGAAGACGTGCGGCCTGCCTGGAGTATGTAAGTATGTATGTGTTTGTGTGTATGTGTATGTGTATGTATGTATGTCTGTATGTATGTGGTGATGGATCCGTCCTGAACTCCATTGAAAGTCAATGGAGGGCGGATCCATTCACCATTGTATCACACCAAACGGATCCGTCCCTATTGACTTGCATTGGGGGTCATTCCGGATCCGTCTTGGTGCGGATGCCTGGACTGGAGAGAAAACCGCAGCATGCTGCGGTTTGTTCTCCGGTCTGAAGACGGAACGTAATACTTTCAGGAGCATTCCGTTGTCTTCAGTTCAGTTTTGTCCCCATTGACAATGAATGGGGACAAAACTGAAGCGTTTTTTTCCGGTATTGAGCCCCTATGACTGAACTCAATACCGGAATTTAAAAATGCTAGTGTGAAAGTAGCCTTAGAATTTAATTCTTATTGTGACAATTGTCTAATTAATGGGGACTTCAACTGTGTGGTGGACCCCCTCGGGGATAGGGTGGGAACTTATCAAAAGACTGAGAAGGGAGATACTTTATTAGCTAAGTTTTGTAATGAAGTAGGTCTTATAGATGTGTGGAGGATGAAATATCCAAAAAAACTGTCCTTTTCATGTTACTCTAAAACCCATGGGTCCTTATCCAGGATTGATATGGTATTAATGAGTGAGTATATGTTCATTTATGTTAACCAAATGAAATATAAACCAGGGGGGATTTCTGATCATGCACTTGTATTTTTGGAACTTACTATTAAAGGGCAAATGGACTCAGGAAAAAAGACATTTCGACTAAATCTCCATTGGTTTGGAATTTTAGATAAAGATGAAAAAATTAAACTTGAAATCCAGGGTTTTGGGAAAAAAATATTGGCTCAACAGAAATTCAGTATGTTTGGGATGCTCTAAAAGCATATATGAGAGGCGTTTTTATAAAAGAGTAAGCACTGCCAAGAAGATATTTGCTAGGAGAGGCCAGGAATTAAGTGACAGGAGAAGGGATGCCGAACAGGAATATGCTAATAATCCCTCAAAGGAAGGGGAAGAGGCTTTAAGGGAAGCTGATCAAAAATATCAAAAATTCTATTTGGAAAGGGCACACTTGAGTGTTTTTTAATGGGCAAAATTATTTTTGTGAGGGGGGTAGACCCAGAAAACTTCTGTCGAATGTGATACATAACCAGCAGGATAAGAACTCGATCCCCTACGTTAAAACAGCAAAGGGTGATACAGTTACTAGCCAACATGAGATTAAAAATGAATTTATAGCTTTTTTTGAGGAGATATATGGGTCCCAATTGATAGTAGAACAGCAGGAGATTGATCAGTTTCTTGGGAGACTCCACTTTCCAAGGATTTCCCTATCACATAGGAGGGAATTGAACAGGCCTATGACGGTAGAGGAATTGAAGGGTGCCATTAAAAGTTGTAGGGGTGACTCTAGTCCTGGCTCAGATGGGTTTCCGTTCGAATTCTATAGGAGGTATGGGGATGTACTGTTTCCCAAACTTTTGGAAGTGTTCAATCAAAGTAAGAGGAGTGGAAATCTACCTGAGTCTATGAAAGAAGCAAATATAGTGCTTATTCTTAAGAAGGGTAAAAAAGTGGATGAGAGGGAATCATATCGCCCCATTTCCCTCCTTAATACGGATGTAAAAATCCTAGCCAAGGCTCTGGCAGAGAGATTAAAGAAAGTAATACATGGGCTGGTGCACCCCGACCAAACTGGATTCATTCCAGGCAGACAAATTGCAGATAATTTGAATAGGCTATTTGCTAATATGCAGATGGGGAAAGGGAGGGGGCGCTCCATCCTGTCACTGGACGCTACAAAAGCATTTGACAGGGTGGAGTGGCTCTTCCTCTGGAGGGTCCTGTCACATTTTGGGTTAGGGGAGGAAATAATAGGATGGATAAAGCTGTTGTATTTTTCCCCTTTGGCTAGAGTTTTGATAAATGGGAATTTAAAGGACCCTATAGCTTTGAAGAGGGGAACAAGGCAGGGGTGCCCTTTATCTCCCCTGCTATTTGTCCTTTTCATTGAGCCATTGGCAATGGCAATTCGGGCAGAAGGGGACATAACAGGGTTTGGATGTAAAGGGGATATGGATAAGACCCTATTTTACGCAGATGACATTTTGATGTGTCTAAGCAATACTCAGAAATCTCTACCAACGGCAATCAAATTGATTGAGGATTTCGGGAACATCTCGGGTTTAGAAATAAATTGGAACAAAACCGTGTTACTTCCTATAGATGATCTCCCCGATAATATTGGTGGTGAATTGAAGGTGTTACAGAAGACACAAGACTTTGAATATTTGGGTCTCAGGATAGGCAACGATATTTCTAAATATAGCTCTTTAAATTTGACCCCTTTGATAGAAAAAATTAGAACGAAGATTGGGATTTGGATAAAGCTTCCCCTATCTAAATCCGATCGTATTGGCATCGCTAAGATGATAATATTACCTCAGTTATTATATGTTATAACGGCCTCACCAGTATGGGTAGAAGAGAAAATGTTTAAACTGATAGCGAGATTAATTAACGAACTAATCTGGGGAAGAAAACGTGCGGATCAAGCAAAAATATACATGGAAACCAGTGAGAGAAGGAGGGTTGGGAATCCCTAATATTAAAGTGTATTTCCTTGCTTCACAGTTGAGGTTTCTTTCTAGGTGGGAGGAAGCACCCAAATTAACGTCATTAGTGGGAGTTTTGAGGTGTTGGAGGCGCACAAATTAGAGGATATAGGATTTAAAAGATGGCCCCTTTGTAAAAAACTAACAAATACATGGAGACTACTTAAACAGATAATGGGGATTAATGGGGAATTGTGTGTACACCATTATGGGATAATGATAATTTAATTGAATTTAAGAAAATCTCAGATACACAAAGTTGGTATAGGGTGGGAATTACGTTAGTGTCACAGGTATTCAAGAATGGAGAAATCATCTCTTTGGAATCACTAAAAGAGGAGTATAATTTACATAGAGGGTTTGATTTCCGTTATAGGCAATTATACGATGCGTACTATCACACTAGGAATAAGGAGGTTTTTGAGTTATATGATTTTGAACCACTGAACTGGGTGAGAAGACAAGGGGACACAAAGAATAAAATTTCGGGTTATTATAAATTACTAAATCGGGTGGTCACAAACAAGGATAGATTTTTGTATCAAAACCACTGGGAGAATGAAGTTGGGGAAATTGATATAGCTCACTGGGATGAAATATTTCAGAATATGGAATTGGTATCAGTTAATATGAACCACAGGATGGTACATTATAATATTATTCATCGCCTTTATTACACTCCAGCCCGACTCTTCAGGATGGGGGTAAGGTCCCACTCCAGTTGTGTAAGGTGTGGAGAAGAAGATGCTGGTTTTCTGCACATTATTTGGGACTGTCCTTCGCTAATAAATTACTGGTCAGAGGTCTATAAAAAAATTAAAGATATTTGGAATGCTCAGATTCAATATTCTGTGAAAACTCTTATACTTAATTGTTTTGAAGCAGGGGCTTCAAATAAACTATTGAGATCTGAGAAAATAGGCCTATGTAGGGCCCTTTGTCAGGACCAGCAGTACTGTGGGCCTCCTTGCCTGCATTGCTGGTCCATCCACTTCTGTTATTTGATATATGTGCAGGGGAGCCGGTCCTGGTTTTCCGCCTGACTCCTCTGCCTTGCTGTTTTATGTTTTGTGTGTCATCAAGCAGGTGCTGGGCTCTGCCTCTTACCCTGTGTTCTATTTGTTGCCTGGTGTGGCTGTCAGTCTCCCTGCACCTATCTGGTATTAGGGCGGGAGCTCTGGCAGCATTTAGGTCTGACATTTCCACCCTTTAGTTGCCAGTGTTTGGTTTTTCCTGCACCAGCGAACTTCTGCATTTATTGCCTGCTGTTGATATCCTGCTGTGTTCTGACCTCACCTTCGTCTCATCCTTTCATGCTTCGTGACCTCCTGTGATTGACCCCTGCTTCGTTCCTGGACTATGTTTTGATATATATCCTCTGTACCGCATACCTCCTTATTGACCTTGGCTAAGTATTAACCTCCGCTTGCTTTTGCTGTTGGCCGAACGTTTCTTCCCGGTGTACTCGGACTGTTGATTTCCTTGTGTTCTCTGTCGTAGTTTTTGTCTTAGGCCCCTCCTCCCTATTCAGGTTAGGGACCGCCGTCTGGTTGTCCGCTAGGGCCTAGCCTAGTTGAGGCAAGTAGGAAGGGACAGGGGATTTGGGGTGAGATAGGGGTCGCCCATTTCCCCTGCCTGACAGAAACACTGGCCCACAAAAGGTCCGAGTCCCTTATACGTCCTGCCACATTTATGCTACCCATGGAGGCCATGTCCGCTGTGGTCACTCAGGTCCAAGCCTTGACCAAGATGGTGCAGGATCTATCTACCCGCTTACAAGCCCAAGAAACCGCACAAGTTACTGCTCCGGTTTCTCCTCCCACCACCCAGCTGGCGACCCCAGAATCCAAGACTGCACTACCTGACTTGTTCTCTGGGGACCGTAAAAAGTTTTTTGCTTTTAAGGAGGGCTGTAAACTGTATTTTACTCTGCACCCCGTTCCTCTGGCACTGAGGAACAATGGGTGGGGATAGTTATGTCACTACGCCGGGGTGATCCCCAGAACTGGGCTTTTTCTTTGCCTTCTGACTCCCCTCTTCGTTTTTCCCTCAACGCTTTTTTTTCTGCCCTTGGTCAAATCTATGATGAGCCAGACCGCCCTGCCTACGCTGTCTCGCAGCTGCTCAACCTCTGTCAGGGCAGAAAAATGGCTGAAGACTATTCTGCCAATTTCAGACAATATGCCACAGAGTCTGGTTGGAATGACCAGGCTCTGAAAGATTTGTTTATGACTGGTTTGTCTGATAATATTAAAGATCTTCTTTTAGCCCACCCTGAACCGAGGTCTTTGGATGAGGCCATGAATCTAGCCATCAGAGCTGATCGTCGGCTGAGGTCACGATGTCCACCCCGGGTGCCAGGTGTTCGTCCATCTGTTTCCAGCCAACCTGCAGTTTCCTCTGGCTCTGAACCAATGGAAATCGGTACCATGACCCCTGAACAGAGAAGGGAATACCGGTTAAGACATCATCTCTGCTTCTATTATGGAAGTCCTGAACATCTACTCCACGCCTGCCTCAAGAAGCCTCAGCAGGAAAACTTCCGCTCCTAGGCAGTTTTCGGGAGGACTGTCTAGGAGCTCAGGTACTCCCTGTTGTATCTAAAATGTTCCTGCCCTGTACCATTGAATTTAAGTCGTCCTCTTGTACTGGGCAGGCCTTCTTGGATTCTGGTGCCGCGGCTAATTTTGTGGATTTTGGTTTCATTTCTCAGATATTACCTACTTTAGTTCCATTGTCTCCCCCCATTCAAGTCTCGGGGGTAGACTCAACCCCTCTTGTCGCAGGTTTAGTCTGTTTTTCCACCCCTGTTGTCAAATTGATTGTGGGTGCTATGCATGAGGAAAAATGCACCTTTTTGGTTATGAAGAATTTATCCGTTAATGTGATTCTTGGTTTACCATGGTTGCGTGAACACAACCCTGTAGTGGATTGGTGTTCTCTTGAGTTGGTTAAATGGGGGTCACAATGTGGTAGTCATTTGACCCGCCTTTCTCTGAACTCCTCTTTTGTCTCAGATTCAGATCTCCCTATGTTCATTTCCGATTTTGCTGACGTGTTTTCTAAATCTCAGTCGCAGATCCTACCGCCACACCAGGAGTATGACTGTAAAATTGATCTGCTCTCAGGTGCGAAACTACCCAAGGGTCGTATCTACAACCTGTCCATGCCGGAGAGGGAGTCTCTCAAGGCTTATATTGATGAAAGTCTGGCAATAGGACATATTCGACCCTCTGAGTCCCCCACTGGAGCTGGGTTTTTCTTTGTTGAAAAGAAGGATGGGGGACTCAGGCCATGTATTGATTATAGGGAGCTGAATAAAGTCAGGAATTCTTTTGCTCTTCCACTCATCCCGGACCTTCTCAATCAGGTCACTGGGGCAAAATGGTTCTCCAAGCTCGATCTCAGAGGAGCCTACAATCTGGTCAGGATTCGTGAAGGTGATGAGTGGAAGACGGCATTTAACACTCCGTTAGGTCACTTTGAGTATCTGGTAATGCCGTTTGGGTTGTGCAACACACCCGCTGTGTTTCAGGGTTTCATGAATACCATTTTCCATGATTTGATTGGTACCTACATACATGACATTCTCATCATGAGCATGTACGTCAGGTTTTGTCTCGTTTACGTACCCATCATTTGTTTGCGAAATTAGAGAAATGTATTTTTTGTGTCCAGAAAATATCATTTTTAGGCTATGTTATTACACCCACAGAGGTACAGATGGATCCGGGTAAGGTTCAGGCGATAACGGATTGGGTGCGACCCACTAACTTAAAAGCCTTACAGCGCTTTTTAGGTTTCGCTAATTATTACAGAAACTTCATTCAAAACTTTTCTGTTATCGCCAAACCTCTCACGGATCTTACCCGGAAAGGGGCAGAAGTCAGTAATTGGTCCCCTGCTGCGTTTCTGCTTTTGAGTCCTGAAAGCTGCTTTTACTTCTGCCCCTTTCTGATACAACCAGACTTATCTAAACCGTTTATTGTTGAAGTTGATGCGTCTGAGGTCGGGGTTGGTGTAGTTCTATCTCAAGGACCACCAACACTCACCAATCTCCGACCTTGTGCTTATTTTTCTAGAAAATTCTCCTCCTCTGAACGCAATTATGATATTGGTAATCGTGAGTTGCTAGCCATCAAGTGGGCATTCGAGGTTTGGAGGCACTTTCTGGAGGGGCTTCTTGCATCAGGTGACTGCTATCACGACCACAAGAATCGGTTTACTAGACAACGCCAAGCGTTAAATTCTCGTCAGCCAGTGGCATTTTTTTGCTCGATTTGATTTTGTGGTCACTTTTCGCCCTGGTCGAAGAATTAAAGGCTGATGCTCTCTCCAGAAGTTTTGGGACCCCTGAGTATCTTGTTGCTGAACCAGGCAACATCCTACCGCCTGGTATTGTCATAGCTGCCGTCTCCTCTCACCTTTCGACCCAAATTATCTCTGAGCAAGGGTCAGCCCCAAAAGACCTTCCGGAAGGCAAGTTATTTGTTCCTTTGGAACTCCGCCAGAAAGTGTTAGAGGAGACTCATGCTTCTGTGTTGTCTGGGCATCCTGGGATTAAGAATACTCTTGATCTTTTGAAATGGGATTATTGGTGCCTCGATGGCACAAGATGTTGAGTTGTTTGTTCATGGCCTGCCCAAGTTTGTGCCAGGGGAAAGGCCCAAGGCAACTCCTGAGGGTCCTCTTCTTCCCCTGGCAATTCCGTCAAACCATGGTCACACATTGCCATGGACTTCAAACCGATATACCACCTCTCAGGGAATACTGTCATTGGGTGGTGGTAGACCGGTTCTCCAAAAATGGCTCATTTTGTCCCTCAAAAAGCTTCCCTCTGCGGAAGAACTGTCTGTTCTATTTATGTCACACATTGTTCGTTTACATGGTCTTCCTGTGGACATAGTGTCAGATAGGGGTGTACAGTTTGTCGCAAGATTTTGGCGAATTTTTTGTAAAAATTAGAAGTCAATTTGTCATTTTCCTCTGCCTTCCATCCACAATCTAAGTCAAACAGAACGAATGAGCCGAACTCAATACAGTATCTCCGTTTGTTTGTTTCTGATTCTCAGCATCTATGGTCTAATTTTTATTTCTTTGCAGAATTTGCTGTAATAACCGCACTAATTCTTCCACTCAAACTTCACATTTCTTGTAACTATGGTTTTATCCCAGGTTTCTTTTTCTCCTCCTCCACTTCTGACACTCCTCATGCAGACACATCCATTAACAAACTGTGCACAGTTTGGACCCGAGTTCAGCAGAACCTTCGGGATTCCCAAACCAGACTCCTTCATAAACAAACAAAAAACGTTTTATTTTCTGCGCCATTCTCTGTTGGTGAAAGTTTTGTTGTCTATGAAAAATCTTAAGTTAAAGGTCCTTCTCTGAAACTTGCTCCCCGTATGTTGTCCATTTTTGGTTACCCGTGTTATCAATCCAGTTTCTACAAAGTTGTCGCTTCCCAGTTGGAAGGTTCATTGAACCTTTCATAAAAAGTTTTGAAAAGGTATTTTGCTCCAGTGCTACCCCTCCCTATCCTCCTTCTCCTCCTTGGTTACGGGTGAGCTTGAGTATGAGGTGGAGAAGATTGTGAAACTCTAGAGTGCACTGGAGGGGCTTTGGTTTGGAGGATAGGTCGGGGTCCCTGCTAAGATGTTCATGCACCTCGCTTGGTAAGTCATCACCAAGCCTGTCCTCTGAAGCCGTCCTCACTAAGGGTCCGGAGCCCGTAAGAGGGGGGTACTGTCAGGACCAGCAGTACTGTGGGTCTCCTTGCCTGCATTGCTGGTCCATCCACTTCTGTTATTTGATATATGTGCAGGGGAGCCGGTCCTGGTTTTCGCCTGACTCCTCTACCTTGCTGTTTTGGTGTGTCAACAAGCAGGTGCTGGGCTCTGCCTCTTACCCTGTGTTCTATTTGTTGCCTGGTGTGGCTGTCAGTTTCCTGCACCTATCTGGTATTAGGCGGGAGCTCTGCAGCATTTAGGTCTGACATTTCCACCCTTTAGTTGCCAGTGTTTGGTTTTTCCTGCACCAGCGAACTTCTGCATTTATTGCCTGCTGTTGATATCCTGCTGTGTTCTGACCTCACCTTCATCTCATCCGTTCATGCTTCGTGACCTCCTGTGATTGACCCCTGCTTCGTTCCTGGACTACGTTTTGATATATATCCTCTGTAACGCATGCCTCCTTGTTGACCTCGGCTAAGTCGCTTCTCGGCCTTTTGGCTAAGATCAAGTGTAGTATCTGTTCTTATCAGTTCTGGCAGTTTGGTCCTTGCTGTCAGACTGTAGGATGGAGAGGCACGTGGAGTCTCCTTGGTGGACGGCCGGCGCCTTCGGGCCCCGGGCTATGAGACCAGGAGGCATATGGATCTTATGCCGGAGGGCCAGGTAGATTGAAAGCCCAAGGTGCAGAAGTGCCCAGGAGTGGTGACCGTGGTGCCTGAATTCACTGGGG
>ONZH01026612.1:0-54957 GCA_900303285.1 Rhinella marina | reverse complement strand
CCACTAAGTCACGCCCCTGACTCAGTCATGCCACGCCCCTTCCATGCCGCATCTGACCGGGATTGAAAAAATGAAGGTAAAAATCACCTTCTGTCAGCTGCAGGGGAGGGAGAGAAGGTGACTGCACAGTGCTGCTGTCTGAGAGTGAGCTGTTCAAAAGGACATCTCTGTGTCCATCCAGGTCCTGCGCATGAGGGAGTCTGAAAGCCAGACTGTCCAGCCTCCCCCCAACGTGAAGCCGTGCCACCGGTCCCCATGATGCCATACCCCTAAACATGAGGCCACACCCCCAGTTCCATGAAGACACGGAGGAGAAGCTGTCTGAGCGTGAGCTACTGAAAGGGTGGACATCCCTGTGTCTGTCCAGGCCCTGCGCCGGACGGTGGACAGGCAGGGAGTCTGAAAGCCAGACTGTCCAGCCTAAAACCGGACCTCTGGCCAGCCTAGGGGCAGGCTCATGTTAGGGTGGCCAGTTATCCGGCTTTAGGCTGGACAGTCCAGTTTTCTGGCTCCCTGTCCTCAGTACGGCAAAGGGCCTGGACGGACGCAGGGATGTCCACCCTTTCAGTAGCTCACACTCAGACAGCTTCTCCTCCGTGTCTTCACGGAGGCAGGTGGCGTGGCCTCATGTTTAGTGGTGTGGCTGCATGGGAACTGGGGGTGCTGCTTCACGTATGGGGGCATGGCCGGTGGGGTCTGGCTTTCTAGGGTGAAGACAGTGGTCACTCTAGCTGCTGTGGAGGTCACACTTAAAGGGGAGGGTGCTGAGGATGTTACTGTTAAAGGGGTGGTTACTGTAGAGGTCACTCTCAATATCTTTTAATGACACACACACAAACATTAAATGAAATAAATTAAATATACCCGGGCGAAGCCGTGTCCCTTCAGCTAGTCATTTTATAAATCTCAGATAATGACACTTAATCACCTAATTTCCCTGCATAAAATTGAAAAACCTTATGTGACTTCACTTCAAATAGTGATTCTTAGACATTCATATGCATCAACTAATTGATGATAATGAAACTAATACATTAAATCAGTGCTCTCTTCTAGTCCCATTTCCCTGATCGTCCTCATTCTTCCTTCATAAAAAAGATGTGAAACCAAATACATAAACTAATTTTGTTCTTATCTCCATCCACACCAAACACCTTATTCCCTTATCTCCACAGATCTGAATCGCCCATGGTTCTAAAAATATGGCAAATAACTTTGGGGACATGGGGCATCCTTGTCTAGTACCACGCGTCAGGTTAAAACTTCTAGTAACTTCACCATTTATTTTAATACAAGACTTGGGTTCAAAATAAAGTAATTTTACCCATTTGATATAATTCTCACCCAGATTCATTTTCCTCATAACTGCATTACATGTCACATCCCAGACATGTAACACAGGTATGTCTGGGATGTGACATGTAATACAGACACACAGTGCACACAGGTATGTCTGGGATGTGACATGTAATACAGACACACAGTGCACACAGGTATGTCTGGGATGTGACATGTAATACAGACACACAGTGCACACAGGTATGTCTGGGATGTGACATGTAATACACACACACACAGTGCACACAGGTATGTCTGGGATGTGACATGTATACACACACACAGCGCACACAGGTATGTCTGGGATGTGACATGTAATACACACACACAGTGCACACAGGTATGTCTGGGATGTAACATGTAATACAGACACCACAGTGCACACAGGTATGTCTGGGATGTGACATGTAATACAGACACACAGTGCACACAGGTATGTCTGGGATGTGACATGTAATACAGACACACAGTGCACACAGGTATGTCTGGGATGTGACATGTAATACAGACACACAGTGCACACAGGTATGTCTGGGATGTGACATGTATACACACACAGTGCACACAGGTATGTCTGGGATGTGACATGTAATACACACACAGTGCACACAGGTATGTCTGGGATGTGACATGTAATACACACACAGTGCACACAGGTATGTCTGGGATGTGACATGTAATAACAGCACAGTGCACACAGGTATGTCTGGGATGTAATGTATACAGACACGTGCACACAGGTATGTCTGGGATGTGACATGTAATACAGACACAGTGCACACAGGTATGTCTGGGATGTGACATGTAATACAGACACAGTGCACACAGGTATGTCTGGGGATGTGACATGTAATACAGACACAGTGCACAGGTATGTGGGTGTGACATGTAACACCACAGTGCACACTAGGTATGTCTGGGAATGTGACATGTAATACACACACCAGTGCACACAGGTATGTCTGGGATGTGACATGTAATACAGACACACAGTACACACAGGTATGTCTGGGATGTGACATGTAATACAGACACACAGTGCACACAGGGATGTCTGGGATGTGACATGTAATACAGACACACAGTGCACACAGGGATGTCTGGGATGTGACATGTAATACAGACACACAGTGCACACAGGTATGTCTGGGATGTGACATGTAATACAGACACACAGTGCACACAGGTATGTCTGGGATGTGACATGTAATACACACACAGTGCACACAGGTATGTCTGGATGTGACATATAATACAGACACACAGTGCACACAGGTATGTCTGGGATGTGACATGTAATACAGACACACAGTGCACACAGGCATGTCTGGGATGTGACATGTAATACAGACACACAGTGCACACAGGGATGTCTGGGATGTGACATGTAATACAGACACAGTGCACACAGTTATGTCTGGGATGTGACATGTAATACACACACACAGTGCACACAGGTATGTCTGGGATGTGACATGTAATACACACACACAGTGCACACAGGTATGTCTGGGATGTGACATGTAATACACACACACAGTGCACACAGGTATGTCTGGGATGTGACATGTAATACACACACACAGTGCACACAGGTATGTCTGGGATGTGACATGTAATACACACACACAGTGCACACAGGTATGTCTGGGATGTGACATGTAATAACACACACAGTGCACACAGGTATGTCTGGGATGTGACATGTAATACACACACACAGTGCACACAGGTATGTCTGGGATGTGACATGTAATACAGACACACAGTGCACACAGGTATGTCTGGGATGTGACATGTAATACAACACAGTGCCCGTATGTCTGGGGATGTGACATGTAATACAGACACACAGTGCACACAGGTATTCTGGGATGTGACATGTAATACAGACACACAGTGCACACAGGTATGTCTGGGATATGACATGTAATCAGACACAACAGGTACGTCTGGGATGTGACATGTAATTACACACACGTGCACACAGGTATGTCTGGGATGTGCATGTAATACAGACACACAGTGCACACAGGTATGTCTGGGATGTGACATGTAATACCACACACAGTGCAGCACAGGTATGTCTGGGATGTGACATGTAATACAGACAGTGCACACAGGTATGTCAGGGATGTGACATGTAATACAGACAGTGCACACAGGTATGTCTGGGATGTGACATGTAATACAGACACACAGTACACACAGGTATGTCTGGGATGTGACATGTAAATACAGACACACAGTGCACACAGGGATGTCTGGGATGTGACATGTAATACAGACACACAGTGCACACAGGTATGTCTGGGATGTGACATGTAATACAGACACACAGTGCACACAGGTATGTCTGGGATGTGACATGTAATACAGACACACAGTGCACACAGGTATGTCTGGGATGTGACATGTAATACAGACACACAGTGCACACAGGGATGTCTGGGATGTGACATGTAATACAGACACACAGTGCACACAGGGATGTCTGGGATGTGACATGTAATGCACACACACAGTGCGCACTGTGTATGTCTGGGATGTGACATGTAATACAGACACACAGTGCACACAGGTATGTCTGGGATGTGACATGTAATACAGACACACAGTGCACACAGGTATGTCTGGGATGTGACATGTAATACACACACACAGTGCACACAGGTATGTCTGGGATGTGACATGTAATACAGACACACAGTGCACACAGGTATGTCTGGGATGTGACATGTAATACAGACACACAGTGCACACAGGTATGTCTGGGATGTGACATGTAATACAGACACACAGTGCACACAGGTATGTCTGGGATGTGACATGTAATACAGACACACAGTGCACACAGGGATGTCTGGGATGTGACATGTAATACACACACAGTGCACACAGGTATGTCTGGGATGTGACATATAATACAGACACACAGTGCACACAGGTATGTCTGGGATGTGACATGTAATACAGACACACAGTGCACACAGGTATGTCTGGGATGTGACATGTAATACAGACACACAGTGCACACAGGTATGTCTGGGATGTGACATGTAATACAGACACACAGTGCACACAGGGATGTCTGGGATGTGACATGTAATACAGACACACAGTGCACACAGGTATGTCTGGGATGTGACATGTAATACAGACACAGTGCACACAGTTATGTCTGGGATGTGACATGTAATACAGACACAGTGCACACAGTTATGTCTGGGATATGACATGTAATACAGACACACAGTGCACACAGGTATGTCCGGGATGTGACATATATTACACACACAGTGCACACAGGTATGTCTGGGATGTGACATGTAATACAGACACACAGTGCACACAGGTATGTCTGGGATGTGACATGTAATACAGACACACAGTGCACACAGGTATGTCTGGGATGTGACATGTAATACAGACACACAGTGCACACAGGTATGTCTGGGATGTGACATGTAATACAGACACACAGTGCACACAGGTATGTCTGGGATGTGACATATAATACAGACACACAGTGCACACAGGTATGTCTGGGATGTGACATGCAATACAGACACACAGTGCACACAAGTATGTCTGGGATGTGACATGTAATACAGACACACAGTGCACACAGGTATGTCTGGGATGTGACATGTAATACAGACACACAGTGCACACAGGTATGTCTGGGATGTGACATGTAATACAGACACACACTGCACACAGGGATGTCTGGGATGTGACATGTAATACAGACACTCAGTGCACACAGATATGTCTGGGATGTGTCTGCAATCTTCTGTGGGGCACTGCTGTTAATTATATAGGTGAAAATGAGGTGACAGACCCCCTTTAAATCTGGAACACCCCGACTGAAGACTATAAGATGCAGGCAGTTTTTAAGCATTTTTTTTCCTGCTAAAGAGTCTTATAGTCTAAAAAATACTGTATATACATTTTTTATTTTTTTGAAAATAGGACCTTTCACCACTCCTGACATGTCTGTTTTAATAGCTTCATGCACTCCCCATATAATATCAATTCTGGAGCATCTATTCTTATGTCTCTATGTTGTACCATTCCTTTATTATTTCTACTAGAAGTTATGAATGAATTGCTAGCAGTCTGCAGTAAGGGTACAGAGGGGAGGTAACCCGTTGGGGGTGTGTATCTGCACAGACTCACTCTATCCAGTCAGTGCTGGCATTTTCAGACTGTGCAGGTACACACCCCCAACTGGTTACCTCCCCTCTGTACCCTTACTGCAGACTGCTAGCAATTCATTCATAACTTCTAGTAGAAATAATAAAGGAATGGTACAACATAGAGACATAAGAATAGATGCTCCAGAATTGATATTATATGGGGAATGCAAGAAGCTATTAAAACAGACATGTCAGGAGTGGTGAAAGGTCCTCTTTAACACTCTGTGACTCTAGGAGTATTATCTCAGCTAATTAATATGCAGACGTAAGCCATGACTGGCGGAGTAGCTGTGTGGGGCAAATTATTTGGCATTGGATGTAAGAGGGGGCTAATACTTTACACATTTTGCAGCCCTCTTTCCCTGCTTACTATTCTAGTAAGTTTTGGAGATTGAGCACAATGTGCTCTAATATTAGTGTAAGAGTCCGTTAAAAGAGCCGTATCCGTTTTGCGGTGCGCAAAACACAAACACCAGCCATGTGCCTCCTGCATTTTGCAGTCCTGCACAATCCGCCCCATGTCTGCGGACTGGACAATAATAGGATACGTTCTATCTTTTTTGCATGGTCGCGGAATGGACACGGCGTTCTGTCTGCATCTTTTGCAGCCCTGTTGAAATGAAGGGGGTCTGCAGCCGATCCGCATTTTTGCAGACGGGGAATCCAGTCGTGTGAATGTGTACCACTTCACGCTGCTGATTGTACAACGTATGAAGAAATTCCGGGTGAGCAGGAGGACAAGTTCTGCCTCCAGGCGGTGTGTGCCAGGATTCCCGGGTCATGTGCAGGGCAGAGGTGTGGGACTGGCATCGCTCATGTGATGAATCATTCAGGGAGGTACATCTGCCTCCTGTCATCACAATCCCATGTGCAACCGTTACCTCGCTCTGGGACTTGGCTTCCCCGGCCCTGGCTTTCTCAAGCAGTTCCTGAAAAGTCGCTTCATCATCCTCGTCCATGTTTTCTGCAAAAAAAAAAAAAAACGTATTTCTATTTTAATGTTATCTTTTTATGCTGCTTTTGTTGTATCAGAAGTGAGAAATACAGCCGCGTTATTGCACTGCTGAGGGGCTGAATACATGGTGTGCCTACATATAACCTGACCTCAGCTGGTTCCTACACCGCCCTGAATGTGTAGGCTTAGGTAAGTCCAAGAGAGGCAGTTCGTTAGTGTTAGGAACCATCTGCGGAAGCCACCTTGACGCCTGGTAGATGGGCCCGACACACGTTTGATCAAAAATGTGCACAAAGAGCTGCTATTTTTTCAGTTTTCATTTCTAGTAGGAATAATAACATTTTAATTTAGAATGATCCCCTTTCATTGGTTCTGTTTGCTTGTGAAATGTTGTGCAGCCATATTTTTATTATTTCCCGACCTCAGATGTGGCACAAGTCCCAGCCTTAGTGCCCCCTTCCGTCCGAAAAAAAGAACCTTTCTGATGTTGTATAGCACAGCTCACGCCAGCAGGGGGCAGCATAACTTTCCTTCATAGCAGAGGAGAATTCATTCTCTGCCCACATAAATAAGATGCGGGCATGTTGTGGTTTAAAAAATGGGCACTGTACAGGTACAGCATGCCTGAACGCTGCGCTGTGATTGGCTGCTACAAACATACCACGTTCTGTTTCCCTTTTAATAAATCTGCCAGTAGGCATCACCTGTCGCTATATGCATGTGAACTGTCTCCTGGGAGCTACAATATTCATAATGTGTGGTCAGCATGAAAATATTTTACACTACAGGGCCTGTTCCATCTTAGGTAGGCCCTCCTGACCATACAGAGTTTAGGGATTATTGACATTGCACTCCATGTGCTGCCATATTGTGTCTCTTCAATTTGGCATCAGATGGAGCCATCGCGTCACCCACGATGCTAGGGAGGCTCATCCCCGTCCCCGCCTGCCATTGGCTGCTCCCCCCGGACACTGGATGTATTCATCCATGTACAGGGAGAAGCAGCAGCGGTGGTGCGGGGACCAGGAGCGGGGGCCCAGCACATGGGGGGGAGGGGGGCTGTTTTTAGGACATTGGATAACCCCTTTAATTTTTTTCATTGTCACTTCTCCTGACATGTCAGTTTTAGTAAATTCTTGAATTCCTCATACCATAACAGTTCTGGTGCATCTTTTGTTGTGCCAATCTTCTGTTATTCCTCTTAGAAATGTATAAATAAATTGACAAGTGGGTGGGGTGGGACAAGATGGCGCTATACAGGTATTTTGCCAGTTGGGGTGTCCGATCAGTGCTGACAATGTCAGACAGTATAGGGGCAGGCTTCTTTGACAAGTGGAACAGTAACACCTAGTTGGCGACTTATTGATCAACTTCTAGGAGGAATCACAGAGGAACAGTATAATGCAGAGTAATAAGAAAACTGCTTAAAGGGGTTGTCTCATCTTGGCCATTGGGGGCGTACTGCTGTGACATGCCCCCAATGTCTGATAGGTGCGGGTTACACGTATCCTTAGGATGGAGCCCGCAGAGTGTTGGAGGGTAGCACCGCCCTCCATTCCCTTATATGGGAGTGCGGAAAATAGCCAAGCGTTGTGTATGGCTATTTTCAGAAGTCCCATAGAAGTGAACGGGAAGTGCACCGCGCAAGCGCAGCCAACGCTCCATTCACTTCTCTGGGGCTTATGGAAATAGCAGCGTTTGGCCATTATTCGGAACTCCTATAGTAATGAATGGAGGGCGGAACGGAATGTGGATAGCAAAAAATGTGAACAGCTGTCCGTATCCATTGTTCCATTCTGCGGATCCGTAAAAAAAAAAAAATATAGAGCTTGTCCTACTTTTGTCCGCAAAACGCAGTCCGTGGTCCCTTTGTAGTCAATGGGTCTGCAAAACTGCAGATGACATGCGGAATCCATGAATATGTCATCCACGTGTCATCCATAATCGCGGATCCGTTTTAAGGAAATAGAAAAAAAACAACATTTTTAGTACCCTTCCAACATATATTCCCCCTTCCCTTTTTTTAACGAAAATCTGGAAAAGAAAAATACTGACGTGTGAATGGAAGTGTTTTGCAGTCCACAAATTGTGAATCCGCAAAACACGGATATCGTCCCATGTGCGTTCCTCACTTTGCAGACCGCTCATGGCAGCCACCATGATAGAAAACGCCTATTCTTGTCCACAACTGCAGACAGAATAGGACATGCTCTATCTTCTTTTGCAGGGCCACAGAACTACGGATGCGGACACGCATCTTAGGTGGCGTGTCCCTTTAAAGGGGTTCTCCAGGAATTAAGAAAATGAAAATACTTAAATATTACTTTATTATAAATATATTCCCAAATACCTTTCATTATTTATTATGGCTCGCTTTGTCTAAGGAGCAGTCATCAGGGGAAACAAAATGGCCGCCGTCCTACCAGTACATATAGAACCTGTCCTAATCACACAGGAGGAGAAGTTACTTTACAACACTGTGGTAAAGAGCTGCCTCATCCTCCTCTCCTACTTGTCAGGGATTATGATCCTGAATACAGCCGATAAAAACTTTAGCTAAATCTCTGGGGAATTTAGTTCAGAAGAGACACGAAGTACAGAGATGACGGACTGTAGTGACATGGAGCTGTGGTAATGGAGACTGCATACAAGTGCTGCTGCTCATTATCCTCACCCTCCTCTCTGTACTTCATGTCTCCTCATCATTTCCATTCCTACAGAACAGAGAGGAGGATGAGGCAGCTTTTTAGCTCAGTGTTGTGAAGTAACTTGTCCTGCTGTGTGATTAGGACAGGTTCTGTGTGTACTAATAGGACGGCGGCCATTTTATTTCTCCCAATGATTGCTCCGTAGATAAAATGAGCCATAATTACTAATGAAAGGTATTTGGGAATATATTTATCAAAGTAATATTTAAAGGGGTATTCCTATCTCACAAATGTAGTTTGTATAGTTAGATATAGCCATACCAATATTATTACTAATAGAATGTATTTATATAAAATGTACCGTTTAGAAGATTTCCCTATTTGTACATCCATTGTCCCACACACATCAGTCAGGCCGTTGCCCCTGGTTACGACCACCGCGGCCATGTAGTAGTGGTGGTCGGCTTGTTCCTGTTCAAACCCGCTCTGAGGTAACTGCTGTATTGTGAACGCACATTGCATGAGCATGCGGAGACACATCTTAGGGTACTTTCACATCTGCGTTTTGGACGCTACCAGTCCAAAACACAATGGTCAGGATCCGTCCAAAACGCAGACTTTATAAATTGTTCCTGCTCCATAGAGATGAATTGATCTTGGAACAGGATCCGTTTTTCTGTGTTTTGGAAGCGCAGACAAAAATGCTACAACCCTAAGATGTGTCTCCACATGTTCATGTAATGTGTGTTCACAATACAGTCATGGCCAAAAGTTTTGAGAATGATACAAATATTAATTTTTACAAAGTCTACTGCTTCAGTTTTTATAATGGCAATTTCCATATACTCCAGAATGTTATAAAGAGTGATCGGCTTAACAGCAATTACTTGCAAAGTCAATATTTGCCTAGAAAATGAACTTTATCCCCCAAAACACATTTCAACATCATTGCAGCCCTGCCTTAAAAGGACCAGCTAACATCGTTTCAGTGATTGCTCCATTAACACAGGTGTGGGTGTTGATGAGGACAGGGCTGGAGATCAATCTGTCATGATTAAGTAAGAATGACACCACTGGACACTTTAAAAGGAGGCTGGTGCTTGGCATCATTGTTTCTCTTCTGTTAACCATGGTTATCTCTAAGAAACACGTGCAGTCATCATTGCACTGCACAAAAATGGCCTAACAGGGAAGAGTATCGCAGCTAGAAAGATTGCACCTCAGTCAACAGTCTATCACATCATCAAGAACTTCAAGGAGAGAGGTTCCATTGTTGCCAAAAAGGCTCCAGGGCGCCCAAGAAAGACCAGCAAGTGCCAGGACCGTCTCTTAAAAGTGTTTCAGCTGCGGGATCGGGCTACCAGCAGTGCAGAGCTTGCTCATTGAATGGCAGCAGGCAGGTGTGAGTGCATCTGCACGCACTGTGAGGCGGAGACTCTTGGAGCAAGGCCTGGTCTCAAGGAGGGCAGCAAAGAAGCCACTTCTCTCCAGAAAAAACATCAGGGACAGACTGATATTCTGCAAAAGGTACAGGAAGTGGACTGCTGAGGACTGGGGTAAAGTCATTTTCTCTGATGAATCCCCTTTTCGATTGTTTGGGACATCTGGAAAACAGCTTATTCGGAGAAGACGAGGTGAGCGCTACCACCAGTCTTGTCTCATGCCAACTGTAAAGCATCCTGAAACCATTCATGTGTGGGGTTGCTTCTCAGCCAAGGGAATCGGCTCTCTCACAGTCTTGCCTAAAAACACAGCCATGAATAAAGAATGGTACCAGAATGTCCTCCGAGAGCAACTTCTCCCAACCGTCCAAGAGCAGTTTGGCGATCAACAATGCCTTTTCCAGCATGATGGAGCACCTTGCCATAAAGCAAAGGTGATAACTAAATGGCTCAGGGAACAAAACATAGAGATTTTGGGTCCATGGCCTGGAAACTCCCCAGATCTTAATCCCATTGAGAACTTGTGGTCAATCATCAAGAGACGGGTGGACAAACAAAAACCTACAAATTCTGACAAAATGCAAGCATTGATTGTGCAAGAATGGACTGCTATCAGTCAGGATTTGGTCCAGAAGTTGATTGAGAGCATGCCAGGGAGAATTGCAGAGGTCCTGAAGAAGAAGGATCAACACTGCAAATATTGACTTGCTGCATTAACTCATTCTAACTGTCAATATAAGCTTTTGTTACTCATAATATGATTGCAATTATATTTCTGTATGTGATAAAAACATCTGACAAACACACATAAAAACCAGAGGGCAGCAGATCATGTGAAAATAGAATATTTGTGTAATTCTCAAAACTTTTGGCCATGACTGTACAGCAGTTACCTCAGAGCGGGTTTGAAAAGGAGCAACCTGACCACCACTACTACATGGCCACGGTGGTCGTAACCAGGGGCAACGGCCTGACTGATGTGTGTGGGACAATGGAAATACAAATAGGGAAATCTTCTAAACGGTACATTTTATATAAATACATTCTATTAGTAATAATATTGGTATGGCTATATCTAACTATACAAACTACATTTGTGAGATGGGAATATCCCTTTAAGTATTTTCATTTTCCTAATTCCTGGAGAACCCCCTTTAATGTCCCGCCCAGGACAAGATAAAGCATGGCTTCTTTCCTCTTTAGATTCTGGATGCAGACCCTTCTTATAACACCTCTTCTATTGCTGTGTGAACACTGCCCCAGGCTCCTCGCTGTATCTAATCTCCGAGCAGGCGTCCATGCAAATATTGACTTATGTGCATGCCGAACGCCTTACTCATTCTCTGTGGTTATACCCTTGTAAAAAAAAAAAAAAATTAAGTCGGGCATGAAAGAATTTCCAGAGAGCACATTCTGCCTGCTTTCCAGCTACAAGTTTTCTTACTGCACGGCCTGTGTCAGTCTTCACTGTACAGTCATGGCCAAAAGTTTTGAGAATGACACAAATCTTCTATTTTCACATGATCTGCTGCCCTCTGGTTTTATGTGTGTTTGTCAGATGTTTTTATCACATACAGAAATATAATTGCAATCATATTATGAGTAACAAAAAGCTTATATTGACAGTTAGAATGAGTTAAAGGGAACCTGTCACCTCCTTTTCTCAAAATGAGCTGTTAACAGTACCTTAAAGTAGAGCCGAGTGTCATCCTAATGTTGTAGTTGAAACAGAGAACTGCCGGATGAAAAGGCTGAAAACAGAACTTTTAATCTTGCTGCGCTGGCTTTCCGGTGTGGGCTTGAAGTCAAGGGGGCAGCGGCCTCCTTGCTTCAAGTCAAGAAAGCCACTCCCCACTTGCGCTTGACTGACAGTTAGCCGGGGTGCCGGGGATCGCAGAAATCTCGCGCATGCGCGTTGCGCGACTGAGTACTGCGCGATCCCGGCACCCGGCTCTTCATGTTGCCGGCGCTTCAGTAGTCATTGCGCATGCGCCGCTTAACTATGCGAGCGCGCTTGGGAGAGCGCGCCCGCCGTCCACGCACGGGGTCACTGATGTAAGGCGGCGCATGCGCAATGACTACTGAAGCGCCGGCAACATGAAGAGCCGGGTGCCGGGATCGCGCAGTACTCAGTCGCGCAACGCGCATGCGCGAGATTTCTGCGATCCCCGGCACCCCGGCTAACTGTCAGTCAAGCGCAAGTGGGGAGTGGCTTTCTTGACTTGAAGCAAGGAGGCCGCTGCCCCCTTGACTTCAAGCCCACACCGGAAAGCCAGCGCAGCAAGATTAAAAGTTCTGTTTTCAGCCTTTTCATCCGGCAGTTCTGAGTTTCAACTACAACATTAGGATGACACTCGGCTCTACTTTAAGGTACTGTTAACAGCTCATTTTGAGAAAAGGAGGTGACAGGTTCCCTTTAATGCAGCAAGTCAATATTTGCAGTGTTGACCCTTCTTCTTCAGGACCTCTGCAATTCTCCCTGGCATGCTCTCAATCAACTTCTGGACCAAATCCTGACTAGCAGTCCATTCTTGCACAATCAATGCTTGCATTTTGTCAGAATTTGTAGGTTTTTGTTTGTCCACCAGTCTCTTGATGATTGACCACAAGTTCTCAATGGGATTAAGATCTGGGGAGTTTCCAGGCCATGGACCCAAAATCTCTATGTTTTGTTCCCTGAGCCATTTAGTTATCACCTTTGCTTTATGGCAAGGTGCTCCATCATGCTGGAAAGGGCATTGTTGATCGCCAAACTGCTCTTGGACGGTTGAGAGAAGTTGCTCTCGGAGGACATTCTGGTACCATTCTTTATTCATGGCTGTGTTTTTAGGCAAGACTGTGAGAGAGCCAATTCCCTTGGCTGAGAAGCAACCCCACACATGAATGGTTTCAGGATGCTTTACAGTTGGCATGAGACAAGACTGGTGGTAGCGCTCACCTCGTCTTCTCCGAATAAGCTGTTTTCCAGATGTCCCAAACAATCGAAAAGGGGATTCATCAGAGAAAATGACTTTACCCCAGTCCTCAGCAGTCCACTCCCTGTACCTTTTGCAGAATATCAGTCTGTCCCTGATGTTTTTTCTGGAGAGAAGTGGCTTCTTTGCTGCCCTCCTTGAGACCAGGCCTTGCTCCAAGAGTCTCCGCCTCACAGTGCGTGCAGATGCACTCACACCTGCCTGCTGCCATTCCTGAGCAAGCTCTGCACTGCTGGTAGCCCGATCCCGCAGCTGAAACACTTTTAAGAGACTGTCCTGGCGCTTGCTGGTCTTTCTTGGGCGCCCTGGAGCCTTTTTGGCAACAATGGAACCTCTCTCCTTGAAGTTCTTGATGATGCGATAGATTGTTGACTGAGGTGCAATCTTTCTAGCTGCGATACTCTTCCCTGTTAGGGCCATTTTTGTGCAGTGCAATGATGACTGCACGTGTTTCTTTAGAGATAACCATGGTTAACAGAAGAGAAACAATGATGCCAAGCACCAGCCTCCTTTTAAAGTGTCCAGTGGTGTCATTCTTACTTAATCATGACAGATTGATCTCCAGCCCTGTCCTCATCAACACCCACACCTGTGTTAATGGAGCAATCACTGAAACGATGTTAGCTGGTCCTTTTAAGGCAGGGCTGCAATGATGTTGAAATGTGTTTTGGGGGATAAAGTTCATTTTCTAGGCAAATATTGACTTTGCAAGTAATTCCTGTTAAGCTGATCACTCTTTATAACATTCTGGAGTATATGCAAATTGCCATTATAAAAACTGAAGCAGTAGACTTTGTAAAAATTAATATTTGTATCATTCTCAAAACTTTTGGCCATGACTGTAGTTCTGGCTTTCTATTCATCAATCAGATTCATCGGCACTGGCGTGTCTCAAACTGAGCTGGGGGCACTTACAGCTTCCAAAAAGACAGGTGGCGGTTCACAATCTCCATCCACTTCCTGCAGGCTTTAATAAGGAATTTGAAGCAGATGGCGGAAGAAAAGTGCGAAATATACCGGGATGTAACATGTGCGTCTGCTATTGTGTAACTCTGTGTGGTGAAGCAATAAAGTCTAGAAAAATCCCCCGACATCTAAACATAACTCCAATATCCCTTCCCCCCATGTCACACTGGTAGGAATCTGAGATATGAGGCGTTTCTATGGTATGCATGTGCCTGTATGTGACATGTGAACAGAACATGTCTTAAAGGGCATCTGAAGCTATGACACTGGCTGACCTGTTACATGTGCTCTTGGCAGCTGAAGACACCTGTGTTGGTCCCGTGTTCATATGTGCCCGCATTGCTGAGAAAAATGATAGTTTAATATATGCAAATGAGCCTTTAGGAGCAACGGGGGTGTTTCCATTACACCTTTCTGCAACTTCCACACTCTCTGCACTTTGATTGACAGGGCCAGGTACGATGACCTTTACACTGCCTGGTCCTGTCAAAATGCAAAGAGTGCGGCAGTTGCAGAGAGAGCAGAGCCTCTAGGTGTAACGGCAACGCCCCCATTGCTCCTAGAATCTCATTTGCATATATTAAAACTTCATTTTTCTCATCAATGTACTTTCCTTGTTCTCCTTCTATGTCCATTACAGCAAATCATTACAATTCCCATGAACTATTGTGCAGCAGCTTTTCTGAGCCGTTCCTCCTGGGAACGCATACATAATCTACCTGTTGGCATTCCCCTTGTCAATAGGGTGTGCCCTACATCGTTTGACACTGACGGCACTGATCCAACAGGGTTAGAGCAAGTAGGCATACACCCCTTTTGACAAGGACAATGTTTTAGAACCCAATTGTCAATTGTTTCATACATTTCCTGGAGGAATAATTGAGGAACCATACAAAGTTATTCCAAAAGGAGCTGTTCTAGTATTGTTCTCTCATGGTAAATACAGACAGACGTGTCAGGAGAGTTCTCTGGGTTTTCCAGGACCTGTCCTTAAGATGTCAGATTGGTGGGGGTCCGACTCCCGAGTCGATATCACCTCTTTGAAGGGGCTGCTGGGTTTAAAGGTATGGTACATAGAAATGAAACAAAAGGTGGCTGAGAATCTCCAGATGTTTCCACCGGATGTCGTCATCGGCCACAGTATAAACACTGCTAAAAGCCCCAACATGTCCGGGATTATCTCCGGCTAGGAGGGGAGGAGAGGAGCACTCCGCAGAGCATTCCTCCAGGCGCTGTTTATATCTGCAGTGCCATAAATCTGTCCCTAATAGCGTCTGTGCCATGGGTGGACAAATATTTATTCCCTCACTTACCGACCAGCCCCTAAACCTGATCCGACCACAAGCGGCTGCCGGGTCGAGAGCCATTTCGTTCTTTAGTACAATGCCACAGAATGCGTAAGTGCTGCAGATGAAGCAGAGCTAAATCGGTCACATGCTGTGTAGTGATGGCACCTGTACCATGATCTCTCAGTCCTATAAAAAATGACTAATATCACAGCAGAATGTGCCGAATGGCAAACGTTAAAGGGGTCCTCTAACTTTTTAAATTCTCCTCCCTCCTCACTGGGCCAGTCAAGAATACTTATGTGGTCCCCATTGCTCGCCTCTCCTCATGTAAACTTCCAGTATAGACAGGAGTGACATGCGCTGCTGCTGCCAATAACTGGCCTCAGCAGCAACGTACCGCTTGGGGGGGGGGGCAAGTCCCTGCTGCAGGCAGTCATTGGCTACAGCAGCATACATGAATGGCGGAGGTTTACATGCAGTGGACCGAAGCAGCAGGAGCAGGGAGGTATGCTTGACTCCACAGGGGAGAATTAAAAAATAAAATCTGGATCAACGCTATTAAACCGTGCTTACTGCCTGGTAAGGTTGATCCTGCTGACAGGGCAGTTCATCAATGATAAAGTCCTGGAAAACCCAGAGAATTATCCTGACACATAGTAAAAAAAACTTGCTGAAACATCTCTTCTTGAAACAACTTTGTGCCGTTCCTCAGTTATTCCTCCAGGAAATGTATGAATCAATTGACAACTGGGTTTTGAAACATTGTCCTTGTAAAAGGGCTGTCGGTTGTAGGGTTCCTCAGGAAAATTTAAAAAAAGACTTCTATTCTTTATGCAAATTAGGGCTTCTGTGTACAGAGGGGCGTGGCCTACCCCACTTCAGCTCCCCACCTTACCAGTTCCGGTAACGCCCCTTCGGTGCAGTCGAAAGCCTTGTTTGAATAAAGAATAAAAGCCTTTTCTCAGAAACCCCACAAGCGTCAGGGATCATTGTAATCAGGAGGGTCAGCCTTACCTACCTGGTTTAAAAAGGGTTGATCCTGTGCTGATAGGTGCTCTTTAAAATCCTAGGGGGTCACCAGCACCAGCTCTTTCATATGTTTACAGGGGGGTCGTTCATACAGACACCAGCTGCCCGATACTGCAGCTCAGGGCTATTCAAGTGAACAGGATTAAGCTGCAGTACCAGACTTGACCACACTGGAACGTACAGCGCTGTGGCACATAGACTTATTTTTAACCATGCCGTCAGACGAAGCGTATGGGTGAAATATTCTCCATCTTAAAGGCTATGTCCACCTTTAGGCTAATTTTAGTTAATTGCTCCGAGGCATAAAAAATAAAGCAAATAGTCACGCTATACAAAAAAGTTGCTATCGTTTTGGGTCTACAGCTCCTATGCAGACTTATGTGATGTTACCAGACTACAAACAGAACCTGTGTAGTCTGACCCTGCAGTCAAACCCTCCATCTGTCCCATCCGACTGCGGGATCAGACTACACAGGGTTTGTTTGTAGTCTGTTACCATGGATACGCACAACTCTTCGTAATAGCTGTAGACACAAAACGGAAGGACATTTTTTTTTTAGTCAAGAAGACTCAGACGAACACAATATTGCACGACAGTACCTGGCACAGCTGCAAACACCCTGGGGGATCCGGGATTGGAGGGTCCTGATCTTTGGTTGTCCTCATTGCTGTCTGCAGAGGTCGCAGCATTGAGCTGAGATCTGCCAAGAAGGTGCGGAGAGGCTGCCGGGTCCGAGTCCATGGTTTCTGTAAAGAATGCACATTGTGTCACATTTTCCACCTTTCCTAAAGCCAAAGGAGATTTCCCAAGTTACACCCCAGGCACTCACAAACTATTCCAAAAATGTGTGAAGCCGCTGATAAACCGTGTGCCGAGTCGACACTGCTAGAACTAGCAGCATAAATCCAGGAGGCCATGAGAATCAGCCCATCGCGAAAGGGAGAGAACCATGCGCCTTAATTATCAAAACTATCAACCGGTCATGTTACCCATAGCAACCACTCACAGCGCGGCGCTCATTTTACCTGAGCAGGTAACAAAATGAAAGCTGCTCTATCATTGGTTGCCATGGACCAGTGTTCCTGTCAGATAGTTTTGACCAATGAGATTTTTCAATGCCATAGACGTGCGCCATATTTGTGCAATACTATTTCCGCAACGCACCACTTGGCAGGAAAAGTGGCCACAGCTTAAAGGGAGGAGACATGGCCTCCATTGGCCCGACCAATTCAGGTGCAGGTTTTACAGCAGAATTTCGGCCCGGACACCTGTGTCAAAATTTTTCTGAAAATCCGTCGGCAGCCACATCCTTTCTGACACCCATTGATTCCAATGGGAGGTAGCGCTGAGCCTTCTTGGCTGCTGCTCTGCGATCCTCAGCGCTGCCTCCCATTTGAAATTAACGAGAGACAGAAACCATGCGTCCACCGGCAAAACTTCAGCGTGGGTGTCCATGCCAAAAGAAGCAGTGTGAATATACCGTACTATAATTTACATCAGAAAGTAGTGCGGATTAGGACTGAAATGAAGATTTCCGTTTATGGAGGGGCTCCAGTAGAAGACCAGGCCCGAGCTGCCGTAAAGAAAAGTCACTACGGTAAAATTCCATTAGTGGGATGTGAGCCATGGTGATAAGGCCCCACTCACACAACCAGCCATATGAACGCTGTGCTGTGGTGTGGACCCATTGACTTGAATGGGTCCGCGATCCGCAAGATACGGCAAAAGGTAGGACATGTCCAATCTTCTGTGACGCAGAGGCATAGACCCAGAAGTCCATGGAAGCACTTCCGAGTGTTCCCGTGGGCTTCCTATCCATGCCTCGGTATCGCAAACGATAGAACATGTCCTATCTTTAGCACCATTACATATGCCTAAGGCCTCCTGCACACGACTGTATCAGTTTTGTGGTCGGCAAATCGCGGATACGCAAAATACGGACACGGTCTATATGCATCCCACAATTTTTGCAGCACCCTCTGTTAAAAAGCTGGAACTGACAAGAATAGGACAGGTTCTATAATCTGTGGCCCGGCCGCGTGGATGCGGACAGCACGCAGATCACATACACATGCTGTTTTTTCTGCGGGCCCATAGAAATGAAAGGGTCAGTGTGCGATCTGCCAAAAACACGGACCAAAAATACAGTCGTGGGTATGAGACCTAAGGACTCGTGCACATTTCCGTTTTTCACCGACATGTGCTGTCCGCATTTTCTGCGAACAGCACGTGTACCCATTGATTTAAATGTGTTCACATTTCAGAATTTTTTTTTACTGATTGTAGTTCAGTAAAAAACACGGAGACATGCACTGCTTTGATCCGTGATGTGGACCAAGCACGCCCCCACTGAAGTCTATGGGCCCGTGAAAATCACTGACACAACACAGATGGCATCCCTGCTGTGTCTGTTTTTCACTGAAGACTAAGGCTTCATTCACACGACCGTATTTTGTTTCCGTGTCCGTTCCGGTTTTTTTTGCGGACCGTATGCAGAACCATTCATTTCAATGGGTCCGCAAAAAAAATGGAAGGTACTCCGTGTGCATTCCGTTTCCGTATTTCCTTTCCGCAAAAAAAGATAGAACATGTCCTATTCTTGTCCGTTTTGCTGACAAGGATAGGCATTGTTACAATGGATCCGCAAAAACGTCATCCGTTTTTTTTTTTTGCGGATCCGCAATTTGCGGACCGCAAAACACATACGGTCGTGTGAATGAAGCCTAATAGTGAATTACATATGACACACTGATGGTAAAAACAGACACACAGATCAACCACGGACGAAACGCATACTCTTTTTTCCACGGACATTACACTGACACGGAAATGTGAACGCAGCCTTACTCACATGTCAGCGATTTGCATCAGTGATTGTGAGCCAAAACCAGGAGTGGAGGCTACACAAAGATAAGGCTGGGTTCATATCACGTTTCTTACATCCGTTTAACGTATACAAAAAATGTATACGTTAAACGGATGCCTCAGGCCAGTGATTTTCAACCAGTGTGCCTCCAGCTGTTGCAAAACTACAACTCTCACCATGCCCTTCTGTAGGCTGATAGCTGTAGGCTGCCTGGGCATGATGGGAGTTGTAGTTTTGCAACAGCTGGAGGCACACTGGTTAAAAATCACTGCCTCAGGCTGATGCCATATAGTGGCATCCGTTCACCATAGCGTTCCATTGTAAAAAAAATTGCCAGGACTGTCTCTGAAAATCAGGGACAGTTGACAATTACATACCTGGCTTTGGCTCGGAATCACTGACCAAACACTGGGGTAGATTTATCAGTGATGTAAAGTAGAACTGGTTTAGTTGCCCATAGCAACCAATCAGATTCCACCTTTCATTTTTCACAGCTCCTTCGGAAACTGAAAGATGGATTCTGCTTGGATGCTATGGGCACCTAAGCCCGTTTCATAAATCTGGCCCACAGACTGTGTCAACAAGGCCTAAACATTCACATACACCAACATTCCCATTGAAGTCAATAGGTCCGTACAAAATCACTGACACAACACGGACAGCATCTGTATGTGGTCCATTTTTCACTCATTCTCCAGGTCAGTATGATTACAAAGATACCACACCTGTATAGTTTTTCTTGCGTTTTAATACTGAAAAAAATATATAAAAACCTTAAAAATTCTTAATTTTTTCATTTCACCACCATATTCAGACCGGTAAACTTTTTTGTAGCTATGTGTATAGAGCTGTATGAGGGCTCTGTTTTGCAGGCCGATCTGTACTTTTCAGTGATACCATTTCAAAGTGTGTGTGACTTTTTGATTACTTTTTATTACATTTTATTTGGGAGGCGAAGTGACAAAAAAATAAGGAATTGGCAATTTTTAATTTTTTTTCCCATTACACTATTTGCCATATCGGAATATTGTTATATTTTAATATTACGGACGTTTTCGGATGCGGTGATTATTATAATTTATTTATTTTTATTTTACGGAAATGGGAGAGATTTGAACTTTAATTTTTTTTGTACTTTTTTTTTTATTTTAGTCATCCTAGGGGACTGTAAATAGCAATCGTTAGATTGCCAACAGTGTTCTGTGATGGGTATTTATCCATCACAGAACACACCATTCACTGTTTTCCAATACAGTGCTGCCACCTGCTGGCCTGTATTGAAATATTCCAGTGATGGGTATCTGAGCCTATGAGCCATCAGCATTGTACAGCTTTCCCCATCTCAGCAGGGGAACGTTTACGAAGCCGGAAGGGTTAAACGTATGCGATCGGCCTTATGACCGATTGCATTCATTCGCAGAATCAACAGAAATCCAGCAGCTATGGTGCCCGCTGCATTGGTGAGCGGACGCCATCTTTAAAGTGCCGACATCCGCCATACATGTACGGTGGAGGTCGCAAAGGACTTAAAGGCTATGTACACCTTTGGGGGCAATTTTTTTATGATTGCATTGTACTTATTTTGAGATAAAAATCATTTTTTCAATTGGTCTTTATGAAATTTTTTTAGCCCCTTTCTCTGTATAGCCTCGAGATTCTCTAGAATTTTCCCTCTGTTCCGTCAGGCAGCTCAGCTGATGGCTCCTCATCTCTGATCTTATAAACACTCATTGGAGCATATTTATGATAGTGTCTGCACCTGTTTATAGGTGTAAGGCCTCATTCACAGAACCGTATGTACATTTCCGCATCTTATCCACATTTTTGCGGATAAGATGCGGAATTATACGGACCCATTCATTTTTCCATAGGAGAAAAAAAAAATGCGGAATGCACACCGTGTGCATTCCGCATCCCGTATCTCACGGAAGTTCCCTCGCAAAAAAAAGGAAACATGTCCTATACTTGGCCGCAAAATCACGTCCGTAGCCCCATTAAAGTCAATGGGTCAGCAAAAATGCGGAACACTACGGAAGACTTTCCGTATGTCTTCCGTTCCGTTTTTATACGGATCACGGAATACATACGGTCGTGTGAATGGGGCCTAAAAATGCTGTTTTAGACTTTTTTTTGTCACATACGCTATTTGGAAGCTTTTTCACCTTGTTCGCCTATTTAGATTTTTTAGACTGTTTCAGAAGTGTTCTAACTACTTTTGCAACTTTTTTGTCGCAAAAACAGTCTAATTTCTTCTCCACTCTATGGCTAGCGTACTTTTCTTAGCGTTTTCAGTGGTGAAGTAAGAAAAATAAATCGCAGCACTTTCCAGGAGACATGTAACTTTTCTCTGCAAAGATGCAACTTTTTACTTTTCTCATGCTCAAATACATTGGACCAATCTAAGTGAATATGAACCTGCCATACTGGAAAACAACCACCAGAGGTCAGACTACTAACAATACGTGGAGTCTAAGTCATCAACGGCTGTGCGACTATAAATACTCGACAAGAGAGACAGCTGAATGAAATACGCCAAAAACAGGCGATCTTGATAAATGTGCCCTATTATCGCTCAATTCTTATCTTACTGATAAGAACGTGGCCATGACCTTTTAGTAATTTAGAGATAAGCTTTATTAGATGACGGGCAGAAAGCGAAAGTAAAAGTAGGTTGCACACAGCTACACAGTTACATGTGACAGAACGGCTGAATATTTTTTAATAAAGACCAATTAAAAAAATGATTTTTAGCCCAAAACGAGTAAAATTCAATCATAAAAAGAACTGTCTCTGGAAGGTGTCCATAGCCTTTAAATTTTCAGCTGTGGAATTCGGATGACACACGGAGGGCAAATACGGACCCTTCACTGATGAAACATGGACGACAAAGGGACACAGAAATGTGAACGAGGTCTGAAGGTACAGTCACGGCAGATCTGCTGGAACTCCACAGCGGCAAAATACCCACTAAAAATGGTACAGATTTCATTGCAGTGGATTCTCCACCGATTTCACCATTGTCATTTCAAAGGATGAGCCATGAGAACAGAATGGAAGTAGTCACTAAAACAGACATGTCCTTAAAGGGCTGTCTCACCTCTGGTGGCGATCAGGGGTGCACCTAGCCTTTCTGCTGCCTGAGGCGAAAACTGAAATGGTGCCCCCCTCCCCCCCACGCCCATTTCTTAACCCAACCCCTTCCCTTCAGCCCATGGACCTTCGGCTGCCCCTCTCTTGCCCGTACCTGGTGCTGCCTCACCTGGCCTCATGGGTGGTGCACCCCTGAGAGCGATATATAAATTCTTGTTGCTGAAGTAGATTCTCCTGCACCGAGACCTGGCTCTAGCTGCATCTGAGGATGAAGCCCTGAGCATGTCCAGCCAGATGTCACAAGACCGGCTCCACCAGCAAAACATTTCACAAACCCCATTAAAATTCCACAACCACAAACAAGGCAAAGAGGCCGTCCGGCTCCTCCATAACCGCAGCACTCACCGTCCGTCTCTACCGGAGTAAACAGGGAGAAGGGTGGGTCCCTGAGATCACGCCGGACTGGATCCGACAGCTCAGCTAGTCTCTACATCATGTGAAAAATCTGCATTTCTGCTTTACTTCAGATTCCAACCCCCGGGGCAATAAAGGGCGCAGTGTCAACAACGAATGAATTACACAAGAAGCAGTTCAGTGACAAATACAACTCTGCTACACCAATAACTCTCTCTTATGACCGAAATCCAGTAAACAATCTGCTCTTAACCCCTTCACCCCCGGAGCTTTTTTCGGTTCTGCATTTTCATTTTGCGCTCCCTGCCTTCAAACAGCCATAACTCTTTTATTTTTCTGTTCACATAGCTGTATGAGGGCTTGTTTTTTGCGGGACAAGTTGTACTTTCCAACGCCACCATTTAATATTGCATACGGTGTAGTGGGAAGCGGGAAAAAAATTCCAAACCGGGTGAAATTGCAAAGAAAACGCTATTCCGCTACAGTTTCTACGGGTTTCTTATTTACAGCGTTCGATGTGCATTAAAACTGATCCGTTACTTTCATTCTACTGGTCAGTACGAATCCGGTAATATCTAATATGTATAGTTTTTCCTGCGTTTTCATAGTGATAAAATAATTAGAAAGTTGCCCTTTTTTTTTTTTTTTTTTTCCTTGTCAAATCTTGACCCCTATAACTTTTTGGTATTTATGTGTACAGAGCTGTATGGGGGCTCATTTTTTGCGGGACAATCTGAAGTTTTTATTGATACCATTCTGGGGTGTGTATGACTTTTTGATCACTTTTTATTTAATTTTTTTTAGAAAAAAAAAAAGCGACAAAAAACGGCAAATCGCCATTTGGACGCTTTTTTCCGCCACACAATTCGCCGTATTGGAATTTTTTTTTATATTTTAAAAGTACGGGCGTTTTCGGTCACGGTGATACCCATGATGTCTATATTTATTGTTATTTAGGTATTTATTTTTTACTTATACGGAAAGGGGGGTGATTTGAACTTTTACATCTTTTTTATTTTTTATATATTTTTTAACATTTTTTTAAATTTTTTTTTTACTATTAGAAAGCTCTAATATGGGCTTATATATTGTGGCTTTTTTTTTTTTTTCTTTATGAGCAATTCTGGATTTTATAGACTCAGAAATCCATGAATTGCTCATTTCTTATCCTGGCCTGCCATCTAGTGGCCAGAATAAGAATTGCACTTTGAAAACTGTAATCCTCACCAGCGAGGATTACAGTTTTCATATGGTGTACAGACACCCCGATTGGCCACATGGGGTGTCTGTACACCACCCGGAAGCGAACGCTTCCGGGTTTAGACGCAACTAGATGCCGTGATCACGTGTGATCACGGCATCTAGTCACCCCGGAAGACGCCGCCGATGTAGCAGGTAGCGGCAAGTCTCTGCTGTTAGAAACAGCAGAGACTTGCCGGCCATGACGCCCGCCGCACCCGCGAGCGGGCGCCATGTGCCCGCATCGCCCCAGCGCCGTACATGTACGGCGCTGGGGGTGAAGGGGTTAAAGGGGTTGTCTCATGACAGACAACAGGGGCATATCGCTAGGATATGCAACCATTGTCTTATAGGTGTGGGCTCCGCCCGCACCTATATAGAGAACGGAGGCCGGAAACTGAAGGAGGGCGCACTACTGCACATGCTCAGTCGCCCTCCATTTTTTTTATGGGGCTGCCGAAAATAGCCCATAGAAGTAAATGAGAGCGGGGGGCGGTCAAGTGCGGTACGCTTCCATTCATTTCTATGGGGAGCCGGCTTGGTGGTGGCCGGACGGACCGGAGTCCTCCAGCCACCATCTTTCGGGGCTCCTTTCCCGATACAGGTGCGGGTCCCAAAGGTGGGACCTGCACCTATGAGACAATGGGGGCATATCCTATTTTCCATCATGAGACAACCCTTTTAACCCCAGAATGGGAATGCTTTACCAAAATCTAATTAAGGGATCATGCACTAGAAGGGGTTTTTCTTCCGTTTCCATGGCGCTTCTTTTTACAGGTCCGTATGCAAAACCATTCATTTCAATGGGGCGATTCCGAAAAAAAAAAAATAATAATAAAATGTCCTATTCTTGTAGGTTTTGCGGACAAGGACATGCATTGTTACAATGGAACCACACACAAAAAAAAAAAAACTGATGCCACACAGACGTCTTTTTTTTTTTTGTTTTGCAGATCCGTGTTTTATGGACCAATGCAGATGGCTGACCTGCAAAACACAGGCATTATCTGGATGTCCGGATGGCATTCCGCTGCATCCATTTTTTTCCCCGGACTTCGGATAAATGAGTCTAGGTAGGAAAATAGATAAGAATGGGGCATACTGCAAATTTCCGTGGGTCTGTGACAAAAAATGTCCGTGTCACTTCAGCAAATGGCATTTATCATGTAGAGAAAGTTAAAGGGGTTATAAAGATCTATAATTACCCCCCCCCCCTTCCCCCCAATTTGCCCGAGCCCCTTGTACTCACCTCGCTCTTTGGGACGCGCATCACTTCTCATACCCGCGATGCTAGGGAGGCTCGTCCCTGTCATGTCCTGCTATTGGCTGACCCCCACGGCGCCATTGGGAGATTCAGCAGTGGCCATGCCGGTATGAGAGGCAACACAGGTGCCTGGGGAGCGAGGTAAGAACAACCTCTGTGAGGGGCATTATAGATCTTGGATAACCCCTTTATTAATACAAGGCACTTACTAATGTATGGTGATTGTCCATATTGTCTCCTTGGCTGACTGGATTCATTTTTCCATCACATTATACACTGCTCGTTTCCATGGTTACGACCACCATGCAATCCATCAGTGGTGGTCGTGCTTGTACACTATAGGAAAAAGCACCAGTCTATCTGAGCTCCCATGGTTCCGGCCACCAGAGAGGCCAACATTTTTTCCTATATTGTGCAAGCATGACCACTGCTGATAGATTGCAGGGTGGTCTGTAACCATGGAAACGAGCAGTGTACAATGTATAATGTGGAAACATGAATCCAGCCAGCAAAGGGAGCAATATGGATAATAACTATACATTAATAAGTGCCTTGTATTAACTTTCTCTACATGATAAAAGGCATTTGCTGAAGTGAGACAACCCCTTTAAGATCCGAATTTCAGGAAAAATTCAATTTGCCACAAAGTCGAATTTCCTCATGCTTCGTGGTAACTAATCGATTTTCCATGAAAAGGGTTAAAAAAAAAAAAACATACTTACCTCATCCATTTCAGCATAAAGAGTAGACCGCCACCATCTTGATTGAAAATCCCATGTGTGGTGACATCATCACGGGCCACCCGAGATTTCGCAATGGATCTTCAATCAAGATGGATGAGATAAGTATATATATTTTTTATTATACGCTTAATATTAATATTAAATTCAGATGCCGCAATTAGCGATGAACGCAGCATCTGCCGGGTGCAATCGCCACCCCCCATCAGTGCACCCACTACTTACAAAGAAATGCGCTTCGTGACAAAGTAGTCACAAAATGAATTTTTTTTTGTCAAATCTGGCGAAGCAGCCAAATCAAATTTTACAAAACTTGGCTCATCACTAGTCGTCATCCATCTCCTAGCACCACCACTTCCCTGCTGCCAGGACTAGACAGGAGCCTGGGAAAGCTGGGTACTTACCGGTAGGAGAAGTCACTGGAAAACTCTGCCCAACAAATGCCCCTAATTCTAGGACAAGGCAAAGTAAAGTTCAGTCCATGCCCAGGGACCTGGGATACACACAGGCAGGGCAGCGCAGCACATTGCATCAATGCAGCAGGGCCCTGGAGCAGGCAGCAGCCTGGAGTCCTCACCATTACCTGCCTGTCAGCAGCTGACGAGCTCTGTCCTCTTCCTGCGGGTAGCCGGGTGTCCTCCCTGTAGGCTCAGGGAGCTGCCATGCACGCACACATCACTTCCACCTTCTACTTAGCAGCTGCACACCCTCAGCTGCCAGCTGCCTGCACTGTCCAGGCTGACTAATCAACCGCCAACAGGATGACTCATAAGGAGCGGCTGCGGCTCCGTGCGGCGTTCGATTGCTTGGGCCTGTACCGGCCAGCATGCTGAATACAGGGCGTTCTAAATAAAGAACGTAGTACGTTACCGGCCTGTGTTATTCCACCCGCCGTGTAACCCTATCGTGCCCGTCACTTCTGAAACTTATGTCCTATTTGGTCACATCGTTCTTAGTTGTAGTTTGCACCTTTTTAATTAAAGCCCCGCCTTCACCTATTGACCACGCCCTTATAATGGCAGGAACCCCCCCTTTAAAGAGGCTCTGTCACCACTTTCTAACCTATGTAATTAGATACATAGGCATATAGGTCTATTATTCCTCTCCCCAGACATACCTGTATATAACAGAAGCAAGCAGCCATTAGCCCGGAAAAGTAACTTTTAAAAACATGCAAATGAGTCTTCGGAGCACCAGGAGGTGTGCTCTTTTTGCCCAAGCGCCGCATGTGCGACGCCCTCCCCGCTCCTAAGCACGCCCTGTATCCTGTAAACGTCTGCGCACTCATCCCGGGTCCAGCGCGTGCGCACTACCCTTGCAGCGCCGAACACTGCAAGCGCTTTCGATGTAGTGCGCATGCGCCATACCCGGAATGAGTGCGCTGTACCCGGAATGAGTGCGCAGGCGCGGGATTTCAGCGCTAGACCAGAGTGTCTAGCGCTGTCCATCATGAAGAAATGGGGGCAGGTTTACAGGATACAGGGCGTGCTTAGGAGCGAGGAGGGCGTCGCAGATGCGGCGCTCGGACGAAAAGAGCACGCTTCCCGGTGCTCCGAAGACTCATTTGCATGTTTTTAAAAGTTACTTTTCCGGGCTAATGGCTGCTTGCTTCTGTTATATACAGGTATGTCTGGGGAGAGGAATAATAGACCTATATGCCTATGTATCTAATTACATAGATTAGAAAGTGGTGACAGAGCCTCTTTAAATGTGTCAGTGTACTCCTATGGGGAGTAACATCCCATTATTTAAAATAAATGCATATAAAAAAATATTCAAACTCCTTTCATCCTTTCACTGGGTTTTTGTGGTCACTGGTTACGTCCTATCAGTTCCAAGAGCCAGAGCTGTCCTAAGGAGTCTTATAGGCGGTGCAATGCAACCTGGGGAAAAAATATGCAGATTACATGTCTTCTAAGAAAAAGGTGCCACCTAGTGGAGGCAGCCGCCCTATAGTAAGTGTTCTACCCTTTAAAGGGGTTTTCCAGTGATTGGAAGTTATCTAGTATTCACAGGATAAGAGATAACCATTAGATCGGTGGTAGTCCTACCGCTGGGACCTACACCGATCATGAGAATGGAGGCCCTGGACCCCTCAGGGCTCCCCGCTCATTCATCTCTATGGAACCAGCCTGGAATAGGCCAGTTCGTGCTCATCACTATCAGATCAGCAATGGTCCAACTCCTGTGGCCTAGATTACTGCAGTGCTGTGTACAGAGGCTACGGGACCGGAACCAAGTATCAGAACTACACAGCTCCATACCTGGTGCAGTGACTGGGCCATGTTACTGTAGCCCTGTGTACAGAGGCTACAGGACCGGAACCAAGCATCAGAACTACACAGCTCCATCCTATGTGTAGTGACTGGGTCTGGTTACTGCAGTGCTGTGTTCAGAGGCTCCAGAACCAAGTATCAGAACTATACAGCTCCATACTAGGTGTAGTGACTGGGTCTGGTTACTGCAGTGCTGTGTTCAGAGGCTCCAGGACCAGAACCAAGTATCAGAACTACACAGCTCCATACTATGTGTAGTGACTGGGTCTGGTTACTGCAGTGCTGTGTTCAGAGGCTACAGGACCGGAACCAAGCATCAGAACTACACAGCTCCATCCTATGTGTAGTGACTGGGTCTGGTTACTGCAGTGCTGTGTTCAGAGGCTCCAGGACCAGAACCAAGTATCAGAACTACACAACTCCATCCTATGTGTAGTGACTGGGTCTGGCTACTGTAGTGCTGTGTACAGAGGCTCCGGGACCAGAACCAAGTATCAGAACAACACAGCTCCATACCTGGTGCAGTGACTGGGCCTTGTTACTGTAGTGCTGTGTACAGAGGCTCCAGAACCAAGTATCAGAACTATACAGCTTCATACTATGTGTAGTGACTGGGCCTTGTTACTGTAGTGCTGTGTACAGAGGCTATGGGACCAGAACCAAGTATCAGAACTACACAGCTCTGTCCTATGTTTAGTGACTGGGCCTGGTTACTGCAGTGCTGTGTACAGAGGCTATGGGACCAGAACCAAGTATCAGAACTACACAGCTCTGTTCTATGTGTAGTGACTGGGTCTGGTTACTGTAGTGCTGCTCCCATTCAAAAGTTTCAAAGTTGTATCCTTTCCGATCTGATATTGAGCTAAGGATAAGTACGTTTTGGAAAGCCCCTTTAACTTAGGATGTCTGCAGTTGGCTCACCTTGTCATATCAGTGCCAAGAAAGTGTCCTCAGCGCCTGTCCTCTCCTGCCTTCAGTGTCTGAAGGTGACTTCTCCCTGGGGCAGTGGATCTCTAGCCTCAGGCTGTGGATTTGGGGTGCTGGACACTGAGGTGCAACATATTCCAGTCACGTTTGGTGTGAAGTTGTGGACTGGCACTTTTCACTTGGTATACTTACTTTATGGATTGTGTGCCCAGCAGTTGATTTGGTGTTGTTATTCCACCATTTTAGTGGATTTCTCAGTGGTGTACATCCATAAAGTTATTAGATTTGAAGATTTGGTTAATTTTGTATGTTGATAGTTTTACATATACATTATGTGGAGGCCTTGTAGGTTTGTTAGGCTGTGGAAAGCTAGAAGAGAGGTGCATCAGGTCTCACAGCTCCCACATTAGGGTAGGGGTCTGGGGCATAGCAGCTACTTGTAACCTGTACAGTGTCAAGCCTTGTCTACAAGGCCAAAATACGGTGCTCCGCTCCACTGTACCCTCTGTCAGCTATTTGGGATGTGCTGAGGTGCTATCTGAGAGAGATTTTTGTGGCTAATTCCCACCCAATGGTCAAATCCCTGGGATTCTTGAGAGGACTAATCATGTAGGAAAACCCAGACAGATACAGTATCTCACAAAAGTAAGTACACCCCTCACATTTTTGTAAATATTTTATTCTATCTTTTCATAGGACAACACTGAAGATATGACACTGTGATACAATGTAAAGTAGTCAGTGTACAACTTGTGTAACAGTGTAAATTTGGGCGTGCCCTCAAAATAACTCAGCACACAACCTTTAATGTCTAAACCACTGGTAACAAAATTGAGTACACCCCTAAGTGAAAATGGCCAAATTGTGCCCAATTAGCCATTCTCCCTCCCTGGTGTCATGTGACTCATTAGTAAAATAGTGCATATCCATAAAGCAAGCATACAGAAAAATAATAAAAATATGGCTGCACAACATTTCACATGCAAACAATAGAACTAAGGAATGGGGATCATTCTAAATTAAAGTGGCATGAACATGAATTGCTAGTCTAAATTTTCTTGTAGTATATATTGAGGGTAGCGGCCTCTTTTAGACTGAGCAACGCCCATCTACCTGGGGCTTCTGAGCAGAATATAAATGTAGCTGGTTCCTACACCGCCATGAATATTGTAGGCTTAAGTAAGTCCAAGAGAGGCAGTCTGTTAGTGTTAGGTACCCATCTGCGGAAGCCACCTTGGCGCCTGGTAGATGGGCCCGACACACGTTTGATCAAAAATGTGCGCAAAGAGCTTCTTTATATGTCCAGTCCTTTTTTCTTTTTGATGGCTAGGGATAGTGTAGGCTCTGTGCATTTCTTTCAAAATTATATTATATCCACTATACAATAACATCATAAGCTTCTGGAAACAGTCAGACTAAATTAATGCATCAATCGATTAAACAAGTACTACTATGTTCATTTTAAATAAATTAATTCTCTTTTTTAAATACAATATTAAAAATAACATTTCAACATGAATGTAGTAGGAATTCAAATTTTAGACACCATTAATAACATTCTATATAATACTTAGAGCAATTGTATTGGATTATACCATTGATTGCACCTATGCCATAAATGATATAGGAAAGGATATCAAATGTATATTTATACAGTGCCTTGAAAAGGTATTCATACCCCTTGAACTTTTCCACATTTTTTCACATTACACCCGCAAACTTAAATGTATTTTATTGTTATTTTAGGTGTTAGACCAACACAAAGTAGCAAGTATGTTTAGAGTGGTTGTCCTGCTGGAAGGTGAACCTCCGCCCCAGTGTCAAGTCTTTTGCAGCCTCTACCAGGTTTTCCTCCAGGATTGTCCTGTATTTAGCTCCATCCATCTTCTCATCAACTCTGACCAGCTTTCTCTGTCCGTGCTGAAGAAAAGCCTCCCCCCAGCATGATGCTGCCGCCACCATGTTTCACTGTGGGAATGGTGTGTTCAGTGTGATGTGCAGTGTTAGTTTTTCGACTTTGGTCTCTTCTGACGCTAGCACCTTATTCCACATGTTTGCAGTGTGCCCTACATGGCTTGTGACAAACTGCAAATAGGACTTCTTATGGCTTGTTTTCAAAAATTCTTCTTTCCACTCTATAAAGGCCAGATTTGTGGAGTACACGACTAATAGTTGTCCTGTGGACAGTCTCTCCACCTGAGCTGTGGATCTCTGCAGCTCCTCCACAGTGACAATGGTCCTCTTGGCTGCTTCTCTAATTAATGCCGTCCTTTGCTGAGCTGTCAGTTTAGGTGGACGACCATGTCTTGGTAGGTTTGCAGAAAAAAAGGCAGCTTAATACAGTAGCAGCAAAGTACAGTGTATGAGATTAGACAATTGTCTTGAACACTTTGCTTTTTCGTTTAGTGTGGAAATTGACCTGCCATACAGATTTTGAAATCCACAGCATGTCAGTTCCTTGTTGTTTAGAGTTCACCCTTTTCAATGCAAGGGTAAAATCTGCCGCAAAAACTGCATGAAATCTACACCAGAAACATGTAGTTTTTGGTGCAGATTTAGTCCAGAGTCGCACAGAAATCCGCTCGTAAATCTGCGCCGATTTTCTGTTTGTAAACCTGCACCTGTGTGCAGGGAGCCTTATGGTTCTTTTACATAGGCAAATAACCAGCACTGACCCTTGCTAAAAGCAAATCTTGAACTATCACAAGATAGCATTTATATTTTACAATAATTGATTGTTGGTGAGACTGCTTGTCTTTCCTTCTCTCATCTTCTTTCCATTAAAGGGGTTATCCGACACCAAAAAATTCCCTCCATATGCCTGGGTCACTCACACTGAATCTACTTACCTGGCTCCCCGCTCTCTGCACCGCTCGTGGTCCCCACACCGCCGCTGCTGCTTCTCCCCATGCTCGGAAGAAAACATCCAGTGTTGGGGGGAACAGCCAATGGCAGGCGAGTACGAGCCTCCCTAGCGTCACCCTAGACGCTTGTTTACTCTGGTGGATGTACTGCAGAACACCTATGACTTTTAAGGCTCTTTCACACGAGCGAGTTTTCCGTTTTCCACCATAATCTCTGCGTTCAGGATAAATCGCAGCATGTTCTATATTCTTGGATTTTTCACGCAGCTCTGAAAAACGGAAGACATCCGGATGCGATGCATTTTTTACTGACGGTTGCTGGGAGGTGTAGATTGTTATTCTTCAGTATTCCTTCACACGTGTGAAAAAAGAATGCAATCCAGACACAATCCGGATTGAAAAAACACACACCTCAAACAAAATTGCAGAAAAGACTGAATGAACGTGCGTTCAAAGCCATCAGCTTCTCCTGAACAGATCCTAACACAATCCATATCACTCGTGTGAAAGAGGCCTTAGGCCATTTCAAGGGATGCAGTCAGCAATGGCTGGATAACTTTTGCATGTTTACACACTGACCATCGTTGGAAGCGATCGCTCATGTGATTATCCCCCCCCGTGTAAAAGACCCTTTAGGTACGTTCAGGATTGCACCGTCTGGAGGTAAACAGGAATGTTCCTATTCACAGACAATATATAATAAATATGCACAAATTCTCATTGCAAAATGATTAACGCATAAGCGCCCCCTTTGTAACATACTAGATGTATTGCGCTGTACCTGGATAAGAACATATTACACTTTCTTGTACATTTCTGCTTTGCTTTTTATTTCCATACTTCTCTTGAGCTTACAGTATGCAAGTTACTGTACATTTATTTTTTAGATTCCTGGTGTATTTAGTAAGTCCTACCCTTGTGAACATTATTTGGTTATCCAACCACTACTAAACATATCAGCCTATTCCATGAACCTGCCATTGAATAAAGTTACCACTAGATGGCAAACTAAGCTGTAAAAGTGCAATGGGGAAGATATACTAAGGCTACTTTCACACTTGCGTTGTGGTTTTCCGGTATTGAGATCTGGCAGAGGATCTCAATACTGGAAAAATGCTTCCGTTTTGTCCCCATCCGATCCGTTCAGGATGCATCAGGATGTCTTCCGTTCTGGGAGTTTTCAGTTTTGTGACCGGACACAAGACCACAGCAAGCTGTAATTTTGTGTCCGGTCATAAAAATGGAAAAAAACGGATCCGGCACTGAAACTAATGTAAGTTTTCATTTCACACAACCCCATCCTAACGGAACGGATGGATACTGATGTGCAAAATCAAAACGGATCTGTTTAATTCCGGTATTGAGATCCTCTGCCAGATCTCAGTACCGGAATTAACAGCGCAAGTGTGAAAGTAGCCTAAAGCTACTTTCACACTTCCACTTTGAATTCCGTCGGACCGGAATGTGTATGGATACAAATTATGCTTAATGGGGCCGGTGGGTATTTCGACAGCATTCTTGTTCTCTGCTGGAATAGCCTGCCGGAATTCACACCATGGGTGTGAAACTAGCCTAACCCTGTGGCTGGTGTAAACATGGGGGTAATGTATCAAGTGCGTTGCGGCAAAAAAGTGTAGTGATCTTGCCTGTTTTGTTGGTGGATTAGGCATTAGCACCAAATTGAAGAAATCTTTTCACCATTTTAAGGTGAATTGTGCCATGCGTGGCAGTTTGCATTTACTAGGGGGTGGCCAGATGTTTTGTGGGCAGTCATACATATTTAGCCTGATATTTTATTGCAACTTTTTGACAAAAAGTCACACAAAAAAAAAGTCGCAACTGATGGAACCTTTGTGATGTACAAACTGACGAAACGTATGTCATAAATAACATTAGGCTTTAGACTGGAAAGTGATTAACTTAGTAATGGATAACGAAATTGGCGACCCTCAGGTACAATCAGGATTAACTATAAAAGTGGAGTGCCGCTAAAACATAGCTTTTATTCATAAATTTAAAATGTCTAGTTATACAACAAAGGCGCAACGTGTTAAAACGATACCATTATCATATGCTAGAGCCAACTGGCCCTTGGAAGCGTGATATTGTTTTTTGTTTCCAAGCTAGCATAAGAAAACATAAGTAGTGGAGTATGATGTCAGCTGTACCAGCAGGCCTGAGGCTAGTAAATAACCTTGAAGTCCTCAGTCATTTATTGAAATACTGGTGCATTGCTCAGCATCAATGGAGTGGGCGTGTTCTAATAGCTTGCAACACTTTAGCAAGTTTTATCGACTTGTCTTCCCAGTCTTGCCCCACAACCTGTTGTGATATGGCTACCTACGCTGTCTACATATACATTCTAACCCTAAGCTCACGCTCGACGCGTTTCCATGGCTAGATAAACAAGCCCTTTCATCAGGAGCCGCTGCCAGGGTAGACAGACAAATACATAAACAAAAAACGCTGCACGCGACTGATGGTGCGTGTGCAGCTACGTAGCCAGCGGCGCTCAGATGGCCGTAGCGCGGCCGCCGAGTGCCGCTGCTTTTGTTGAAAAGACCACACCTACTGGGTAGGTACAGCAACGGGGGACCAATCACAAGCAGGAGTCAGCTCAAATTGGCAAACCCCTGTCTCCCATATTCAATGGCTATGTACACCCAGTAAAAACATATTGTTACAGGTGACTACTTCTTTATTATGTATCATTGCGGTGACTTTTTAGATGATTATTTGGTGGATTAACACCCTAATGGAAGGAAGTCTAAACAGAGATATAGCATGTTACCATAAGTAACTCAAAAGGAAGCCGTCAGGTACATGATCTATAAATAGTCAGGTAGTTGGTTAGATAGGGCTATATATCGCAAACCGATCCAGGGTAACATGAACATAATGCCATGGTACAAGTAAATCTTATCGGATACTCCTCACATGGCTAAGTGCTTACAAAGATATATTAAGCCTAACAACCAAATAGTCCTATATGAAACTAGTAAATGATATAAAATCATTTAACCCTAGTGGTTTCACAGTTTGGAGGGTGAAGGTCCATTGGGCTTCTTTCCGCAACAAGAGGTTATCCACATTCCCTCCTCTCACAGGGACCCTCACATGTTCAATACCCTGGAATTTAATACACCCCAAAGTGCCCTGATGACATTTCAACACGTATTGGGCAATGGGTGTATCCACTTTACTCGCTATATCTCGCAGATGTTCGCCATTGCGTCGACGGAATTCCCGTTTTGTCTTACCCACATACTGTAAGTCACAGATGCAGGTAGCCACATACACCACCCCAACAGTTCTACAATTAATAAAGGACCTGATGGTGTAACCTCTCTTGGTTGTACTACTCGTTACCACATTCCCTTTCTTTATAGCCCCACATGCCACGCATCCACTGCATTTAAACGTGCCAGTGGGTTTTGCTGGTAACCAAGTAGTGGACATTGGTGATGAAAACGTGCTATGAACTAATTTGTCCTTAATAATTCCCCCACGTCTAAACGTAATTCTGGGGTAACTACCCACCAGGTGTCCCACATCCGGGTCTGATTTCAGTAGACCCCAGTATTCATTCAGGATCTTTCGTACTTCCCTATGAGCCTGATCAAAAGTCCCTATCACCCTCAATTGTGAGTCTACTTCAATGCGTGTCTTGGGGTGTAACAGATCTTCACGGTTACAAGACCCAGCAAAGTGGTAGGCCTGTTTCAATATCTCATTTGGATAGCCTCTTTGACTAAATCTCGTCCGTAAGGCTCCTGTGGCTACTTTGAAATCTTTCCATTCGGAGCAATTCCGACGTATCCGCAAATATTGCCCCTTCGGAATACCACGCTTCAGAGGGACCGGATGACTACTATCCCATCTGAGTAGCGTGTTTGTAGCCGTAGGTTTTCTAAAGATGTTAGTCCTGATTTTCCTATCAGGACCAATCGAGATCTCCAGATCCAAGAATGTAAGCTTGGATGTATTGATCTCGCTAGTAAAAAATAGACCGAGATCATTACAATTCAGACATGAAACGAAATTATCAAATTCCGTCATGGTGCCATCCCAGATAATGAAAACATCGTCGATGAACCTCAGCCAAAGGACAATTGATGAGGTCCATCGACTCATGCTCTCACCGAAGACAATTTTTCTCTCCCACCAGCCCAGGTAGAGGTTTGCAAAAGTAGGGGCACATGGACTCCCCGTGGCAACTCCCCTGAGCTGGTGGAACATGTGAGGGTCCCTGTGAGAGGAGGGAATGTGGATAACCTCTTGTTGCGGAAAGAAGCCCAATGGACCTTCACCCTCCAAACTGTGAAACCACTAGGGTTAAATGATTTTATATCATTTACTAGTTTCATATAGGACTATTTGGTTGTTAGGCTTAATATATCTTTGTAAGCACTTAGCCATGTGAGGAGTATCCGATAAGATTTACTTGTACCATGGCATTATGTTCATGTTACCCTGGATCGGTTTGCGATATATAGCCCTATCTAACCAACTACCTGACTATTTATAGATCATGTACCTGACGGCTTCCTTTTGAGTTACTTATGGTAACATGCTATATCTCTGTTTAGACTTCCTTCCATTAGGGTGTTAATCCACCAAATAATCATCTAAAAAGTCACCGCAATGATACATAATAAAGAACCGCCAGTAGTCACCTGTAACAATATGTTTTTACTGGGTGTACATAGCCATTGAATATGGGAGACAGGGGTTTGCCAATTTGAGCTGACTCCTGCTTGTGATTGGTCCCCCGTTGCTGTAACTACCCAGTAGGTGTGGTCTTTTCAACAAAAGCAGCGGCACTCGGCGGCCGCGCTACGGCCATCTGAGCGCCGCTGGCTACGTAGCTGCACACGCACCATCAGTCGCGTGCAGCGTTTTTTGTTTATGTATTTGTCTGTCTACCCTGGCAGCGGCTCCTGATGAAAGGGCTTGTTTATCTAGCCATGGAAACGCGTCGAGCGTGAGCTTAGGGTTAGAATGTATATGTAGACAGCGTAGGTAGCCATATCACAACAGGTTGTGGGGCAAGACTGGGAAGACAAGTCGATAAAACTTGCTAAAGTGTTGCAAGCTATTAGAACACGCCCACTCCATTGATGCTGAGCAATGCACCAGTATTTCAATAAATGACTGAGGACTTCAAGGTTATTTACTAGCCTCAGGCCTGCTGGTACAGCTGACATCATACTCCACTACTTATGTTTTCTTATGCTAGCTTGGAAACAAAAAACAATATCACGCTTCCAAGGGCCAGTTGGCTCTAGCATATGATAATGGTATCGTTTTAACACGTTGCGCCTTTGTTGTATAACTAGACATTTTAAATTTATGAATAAAAGCTATGTTTTAGCGGCACTCCACTTTTATAGTTAATTTAGACTGGAAAGCCCTTAAGTATTTAGTGCAATACATTTAACAAACGGTTTGCAACGGTGCAAATTTGGCACCAAGCCAAGCTGACACTCCTAAAAAAGAAAGGCCAAAAAGTCACATATTGATACATTACCCCCTTAGTTATATTGCAATTGTGTGCCTGGTTCACCATTATCACGACTCCCTGGCTTCATTCTGCACCAATATAATGGGCACCCCTCACAGAAAATGAACCAGGAGAGGAACATCTAACACAGGGATCTCAAACTTGTGGCCCTCCAGATGTTGCAAAACTACAACTCCCAGCATGCTCTGGTAGCCGAAGAATGTCCAGGCATGATGGGAATTGTAGTTCTGTAACAGCTGGAGGGCCACGAGTTTGAGATCCCTGATCTAGCAGCACGTCTCTGGGGAACAACTACATCAGTCTAAGGCCAATGAGAGGGATCGGTAGCCCTGAAACACCCTGACAGAAATGAAATTGTAGTCTCCATCTTGGGGCCTAGCTACCTTCCCTGCACTAGCCATTACGGCGAAGCCCTGGGTTGCTGCATCCTTTTTCTGAAATACAAGCCAGCAAGGCAAATATTAAAAACCAATTCAGCAAACTAAAATTCTGACAAGATAGAAGGACTGCACATCCCAGGTTACAACACAATAGACAAGAACAAGGTACTAAATCTGCAATGAAACGCACAGAGCATTCACTATCCCCTGAAAAGACAAAAGCCTGGACATATAAAGGCCAAGCAATCAACAGCTGACTACAAAGTTAACCAGGACTAGGTAGGCAATAACCTAACCCGGACCCAGATGTAAGCGCCCCAACAATGCTAGAGAATAGGCAAACATGAGACAACAGGGAAATGGTGCTAGCTACACGCTGCCAGTAGGATACAGGTGACCTCCATTGCTGACTGAGGTACAGCATGGAGAAGGTCCAAGTGTTTGCTGCTGCACCTTTGAGTCGGTGTAAAAGCGTTGGCCATCATCTATTACTAGCTGCACTTGTATTGTTATTAAACCATTGACACCAATGTGTGGTGCTTTAATATGTCTAATTCATGTTTATTAACAGATCCTCTTACCTGCTCGACAGCACGGCCGTCCCAAAATGGCCACTGATGGAGGGTCTTGTGACCAGTCCTGTCCATTCACTTACACTGCGGATAGACTGCTTATGTTGCTAATTCCCCTGCTTATCCACAGTGTAGGTGGCCAACACTGTCTATGGTGGAAATACACTACATCTTAAAGGGCTTGAATTCCTTCCTAAGTAATAGCTGGTCTATCCCCAATCAGGACCCACTGTTATTAGCCAGGAAGAGGCGTGCCAGAGCTCACTGATCCTTACAGATGCTGTGCAATGGAGACTTTGTAGAGGTTGCAAGGGTTTGATTTACTTGTCCATATTTGTACATCTCCATTGGTTGAGTCTGATATTCCTGCTCCAACTACCATTGGAGAAATTGAAGCCATCCCGCCATACCACACGCAACCTATGCTATATTTGGTTTTTGAGTCAATATTTTTGAAATGCTGAAAAATTCCTTTACCTACTATTTCCATCACAATCGGCTTTTTAACCTACAGTATGACAAAGTAGAATAAGGATGCTTGATGTTTAAAGGGGCTTTCCCATCTGACATATTAATAGGAATCAATAAATGTTGGAAAAGTGTGGGTCCCACCTCTGGAACCTGCCGCTACCTTAAAGTGCATCTGTCAGCAGTTTTGTACCTATGATGTTTTATTATATGCAAATGATGTTTTATTATTATATGCAAATGAGCCTCTAGGAGCAACGGTTACACCTAGAGGCTCAGCTCTCTCTGCAACTTCCACATCCTCTACACTTTGATAGACAAGGCTGGGTATAATGATGTTTACACTGCCTGGTCCTGTCAATCAAGGTGCAGAGGGCATGGCAGTTGCAGAGAGAGCAGAGCCCCTAGGTGTAACAGCAACGCCTCCATTGCTCCTAGAGGCTCATTTGCATATAATAAAACATCATGTTTCTCAGCAATGTATACACAAAGGGGACAACACAGATGTCTTCAGCTGCCAAGCGCACATGTAGCAGGTCAACCAGTGTCATAGGTACAAAACTGCTGACAGATGCCCTTTAAGAACAGGGTCCTGAAGTCAATAGAGAGCAAACCGAGCATGCTCAGCCATCCTCCTGCTGTTGAACTTCTGAAGCGCTAGTTTGCTGTCCATTCACAGGGGAGGCCCATTCTTGAAATTGAGCATGTCCTTTTGATATGCCATAAATGGACAACCCCCTTAAGCTTCGAGAGATAGATTCCTCCATTTTTCTTTATTAAAAAAATGGAATAGATTCCAGCCGAAACAATGAAGAATATATATATATATACTTTTAGAAGAATATATATATATACTTTTTTTTTTTAAATTCTTTATTTATGAGGAGTTGCAAACAAATAAACACAGATCAAGTCAGTTCTCTCGATAAGGCTTCATTCACACGACCGTATTTTGTTTCTGTGTCCGTTCCGTTTTTTTTGCGGACCGTATGCGGAACCATTCATTTCAATGGGTCCGCAAAAAAAAACGGAAGGTACTCCGTATGCATTCCGTTTCCGTATGTCCGTATTTCCGTTCCGCAAAAAAGATAGAACATGTCCTATTCTTGTCCGTTTTGCTGACAAGGATAGGCATTGTTACAATGGATCTGCGAAAAAAAATGGAAGCACGGATGCCATACGGAACGTCATCCGTTTTTTTTGCGGATCCGCAATTTGCGGACCACAAAACACATACGGTCGTGTGAATGAAGCCTAAGAGATAGATATCTTGATGCACATAATACTCACAAGACAATATACATAATCAGAATATAATGAAACACTGTTCCATGAAACTGTAACAGTCTGGTGTAGAAATAAGCAGGAAGACCTGTAAAGGCCAGAAGAGGGGGGGGGGGGGTGGAATTTAAAATTTAAACCTTACTCCTCCAACTCACTTGATACCAAGGCTTTGTAGGCCGGAGTTGACTGATACACAGACCAGGGGTTCCAGGCTGATATAAAAGTTTTGGTGGAATGTTTCAGTGAAGCAGTGAAACCCACTGGCCCATAGTAGGAGGTGCAGGAGACTTCAACCTGGCCGGGATACATGCTCGTGCAGCACTGACCAAGTGACATAAAATAGTTTTACTGATCAGACTAATAGGTCTGAGTGAAGGATCAAAAAGAACCCTGGGGTGTTCGGGACAGAGAAAGAGAAAATTGAAGAGATGGCACCATGCACCGAATCCCAAATCTATATATACTTTATACACACACATATATATATATATATATATATATATATATATACACACACTGGTGTATATATATATATATATATATACAATATACACAGTATACACACACTCATTTGAATTCTGTACATATTAGACACCAGGCACGCCATTATATTGAACAAAGTGGGGGATTCAGATTTACTGCGTGCATTTTCCTTTACCATCTCGTTTGCTTTGTATAAAGGCGTCATTTTAACCATTTTATATCTCCCTTGAGAAGCATTTTAGAGGGTAAGAGCAGCGTCGCTCCATTTACAAACTTCAGGAAGTGCTGAGGGAAGCAGTGCGGTGTAGACGCGTCAGGTGGACCGCTGTGCATTATTCTAATACAGAACCAGGAGGAGAGCAAGTTTCCATAAACCATAAGCAGATGATTAAATATGTATTCAGGTCACAGGAAGATCATGACCTTCAGTGTAATATCTCACATCACGGTGAAAGATTTTCTCTGTTTTGGAAAACTTTGACATAAAGACACGTCTGAAATATTAATCAGCGGGGTCTGCGAGCTGGTAGAGGTGGTGATCCCTAAAAAAAAGGGAATAAACAGTCTTCTACATGTGTAGTCCTTTTAGACCTTAGGGCTGTATTACACCAACAGATTATGTGACCAATATCTGTCTGATCAGACCAATAGTTGGTGCGTCTGTAACTGGCCATCTGACCAATGATTGGTCACAAAAGATCTATGGATCTCTAAAGACCTCTAGACTAAGGCCTGTACTACACAAACAGATTATCTGACAGATTTTTTCTGACCAATCATGGCCGGAGTCAGATGGCCGATTACACACACAGATCTTTTGTTATACAGACCAACAATTGGTCTGATTGGAAAGATATTGGTCAGATAATCTGTTGATGTAATACAGGCCTAATGCTAGGCTGCAGTGCACATGTACTTTAGGCCCCATTCACACTACCGTATTATTGTGGGTCCGCATTATTGCAGACATGCAATAATATGGGGGCCGCCCGGCGTGTGTACCGCACCGCTCGGAACACACCCCGGGCGGCCCCATTCAAAATGCCTATACTTGTCCGTGCATGCGGACAAGTATAGACATGCTTCATATTTTTCAGCGGAGCTGCGGCACGGAGATAGCTCCGAGAGATGAATAGGGCCGCATCTATTCTGCAATATTGCGGAATAGATACGGCCCCATTCATACGGTCGTGTGAATGGGGCCTTATGGCCATGTTTAAAGGGGTTTCCCCTAATTACTGAACACTGCATTTGCAGCCCAGCATGTGAAACAGGATCTCTTCAGAGAGAGTGGAGAAGAGCCAGGGAGTCATAAAGATAAGATGCATGTGTTGCCCTGTACTAGAGGGAGGCGGAGAGTTCAGAGTACAGGATCTCACACAAGCAGGAGATATACGCCAGGAGCATGGTCATGTAACTATGTGTCAACAGGCACACAGAGGCATCCCACAAAAAGTTATAGCCTCAACAAAAACAACTATAGTGCATTGATAAGAAAGTTGCATATATTGGCCATTGTGATACTGTATGTTTGCAGAAACTCTTAAAGGGGTTGTCCATTATTGGCAAACATTTCTGGTTATTCCCCCACCTCGCCGACATGCGGAAGGAAGCATATTTACTTCCTCCCTATCACTTGGTTCTGGCTGCTTTGATCTACTGCTGCAGTCTCGCTGTTCTGGTGGTCCATTATAATATAAAGTGCCCTCCTTTATTAGTATATATAGTGTAGTCCCTTATTATTATATACAGTGTCCTCCATTCTTATTATATCCAGTGCCCTCCCTAATTATTATATACTGTGTGGTCCATTATTATATACAGTGTAGTCCCTTATTAGTATATACGTGCCCTCCCTAATTATTATATACAGGATCATTACTATGTACATGGTGGCTCAGTGGTTAGCACTAGTGCCTTGCAGAGCTGGGGTCCTAGGTTTGAATCTGACCAAGGACATGCACAGTGTCCTTCATTATTATTATATACAGTGTCCTCTCTTATTATTATGTACTGGAAAGCTCCATAAATTCCATGGCTTTGTTCATCTAAGAGGAGGTATTATTTACTTTGCTTTATTATATACAGTACAGACCAAAAGTTTGGACACACCTTCTCATTCAAAGAGTTTTCTGTATTTTCATGACTATGAAAATTGTAGATTCACACTGAAGGCATCAAAACTATGAATTAACACATGTGGAATTATATACTTAGCAAAAAAGTATGAAACAAATGAAAATATGTCTTATATTCTAGGTTCTTCAAAGTAGCCACCTTTTGCTTTGATTACTGCTTTGCCCACTCTTGGCATTCTCTTGATGATCTTCAAGAGGTAGTCACCTGAAATGGTATTCCAACAGTCTTGAAGGAGTTCCCAGAGATGCTTAGCACTTGTTGGCCCTTTTGCCTTCACTCTGCGGTCCAGCTCACCCCAAACCATCTCGATTGGGTTCAGGTCTGGTGACTGTGGAGGCCAGGTCATCTGGCGTAACACCCCATCACTCTCCTTCTTGGTCAAATAGCCCTTACACAGCCTGGAGGTGTGTTTGGGGTCATTGTCCTGTTGATAAATAAATGATGGTCCAACTAAATGCAAACCGGATGGAATAGCATGCCTCTGCAAGATGCTGTGGTAGCCATGCTGGTTCAGTATGCCTTCAATTTTGAATAAATCCTCAACATTGTCACCAGCAAAGCTCCCCCACACCATCACAACCTCCTCCTCCATGCTTCATGGTGGGAACCAGGCATGTAGAGTCCATCCGTTCACCTTTTCTGCGTCGCACAAAGACACGATGGTTGGAACCAAAGATCTCAAATTTGGACTCATCAGACCAAAGCACAGATTTCCACTGGTCTAATGTCCATTCCTTGTGTTCTTTAGCATAAACAAGTCTCTTCTGCTTGTTGCCTGTCCTTAGCAGTGGTTTCCTAGCAGCTATTTTACCATGAAGGCCTGCTGCACACAGTCTCCTCTTAACAGTTGTTGTAGAGATGTGTCTGCTGCTAGAACTCTGTGTGGCATTGACCTGGTCTCTAATCTGAGCTGCTGTCAATCTGCGATTTCTGAGGCTGGTGACTCGGATGAACTTATCCTCCGCAGCAGAGGTGACTCTTGGTCTTCCTTTCCTGGGGCGGTCCTCATGTGAGCCAGTTTCTTTGTAGCGTTTGATGGTTTTTGCGACTGCACTTGGGGACACTTTCAAAGTTTTCCCAATTTTTTGGACTGACTGACCTTCATTTCTTAAAGTAATGGCCACTCGTTTTTCTTTACTTAGCTGCTTTTTTCTTGCCATAATACAAATTCTAACAGTCTATTCAGTAGGACTATCAGCTGTGTATCCACCTGACTTCTGCCCAACACAACTCATGGTCCCAACCCCATTTATAAGGCAAGAAATTCCACTTATTAAACCTGACAGGGCACACCTGTGAAGTGAAAACCATTTCAGGTGACTACCTCTTGAAGCTCATCAAGAGAATACCAAGAGTGTGCAAAGCAGTAATCAAAGCAAAAGGTGTCTACTTTGAAGAACCTAGAATATAAAGATAAAATAAAAATAAAGACATATTTTCAGTTGTTTCACACTTTTTGTTAAGTATATAATTCCACATGTGTTAATTCATAGTTTTGATGCCTTCAGTGTGAATCTACAATTTCCATAGTCATGAAAATACAGAAAACTCTTTGAATGAGAAGGTGTGTCCAAACATTTGGTCTGTACTGTATATTGTATTTATAATGTAAAACTAACCCTGACACACCAATCCTGACTAATTCCTAAATTACTGTACCTTAATAACTATTTAAAACTGAAAAATTAAAGAAGAAAATATTGAAGCAGAAATAGGACACTCCCGCCTCCTGGTGCTCAAAATTACCTGCCAGCAAAGGAATAAAATTATGATTTTATCAACAACCGTGCCACCAACAGTGAGGAGGAAGGTATCATTTTAAACTGCAGGATCAACCCTACCAGGCTATGTGCTTGGTTTAATAGGGGTGATCCTTACACTTTCTCTGTAACTTCATTTGTGAGTTGCTCGGTGTCATTGTGTACGGGAGGAGGAGATGGCCTCATTTCTCAATGGGCGTCTCTTTCTCCCTGGCTATGAGCTGCCCAATCACAGCAGACCATGTCATAGGCCATGATGAAGCATCCGAAGTCGATTCGCATAAAACTTCGTTCTAATACTGTACAGTATTAGAATGTATTGGCTCCAATGAGCCGAAGTTATTACTTTGCGAAGTCTTGCGTGACTTCGTGTAATAACTTCATAGATTCATTTTTACTTTTGTTCCAAGTGGTACCTTGGAACTGAACCCGAGTTCGGGAAATAGTAATAACTTCGGCTTCGACATTCTAATACTGTACGGAGCTCCGGCATCCGAAGTCGATTCGCTCATCCCTAGTCAGAACCCATGAAAGGCCCTCTTTAAAAAGGGGATACGACTTTCCTTTATTAGGTTTATTTCCTCCATTTCTGATCCGTTTTTGGCTTTGGCTTCAAAAAACTGTATTAAAAAAATCCCTAATGTGTAAACCCAGGCTTAAGTAAATTGCAGTTTACCAGGCAGACATAGGCACCATTAACAAAGCAGCAGCAGGGACCTATGAGAGATTGGGCAGCATTACTGCAGATTACATGCATGGCTGTCCAGAACACAAGCTCACAGGTTGAGCTGATTACATCTAATTCAGGAAGACTGAAGATTACAAGTAAAAATAGTAAGGAGATAGCGGAGAGGCTCTACCCTTGACTAATGATAATTTAGAAGGCACTTCACTTCTTCATACATGAAAGAGGAGCAGATTGAGCCGACATATGTACAAAGCTGTACCATTAATCATGATAATGCTCTTAGACAGTGTCGCTGGATCTGGTGTATGAGAACCGTTGTCAGGGATGTCAAATTACAATGACTTTATTTTGTTTATTGTTTACTAAGATCGCCATTTACATCTAACATACAATTCTCGTCTCCAGTAGTTTGCACCACAGCATGGCATATACCTTTAACAAATTTACATTTTACAACTCCTCTTACCTACTGTACTGGAAGGCTTAAAATATTTCCAGAATACATAATAAATTTGGAGCCCAACACTTTTTCTGTGGACTTTTATTTAAAATTTTGTTGTATTTTAAAGAGGTTATGCCATGGTTGATGTAAAAAATAAAAAAATCATACATCATACAGTACATGTCAGTACAGTCTCTTTCTAGCAAACCTTAAAGGGGTACTCCTACAATGGGGGCATATCGCTAGGTGGGACCTGCACCTACAAGGAGAACAGAGCAGGTAGAGCTGTGACTAGAGGACCCCGGGTTTTCCGGGGTCCGTCCACCACCACCAAGCTTTGCTCCTCGCTACTTCCATACACACATGCGCGGCCTCTGCTCCTGTTCATTTCTATGGGGCAGACGGAAATAGCCCCGATCTGTTCTCGTAGGTAGCGATATGCCCCCATTGTATGTGATGGCAAAGCCCCTTTATACCAGCCCTGCACCTCACATGGATCCAGAGATCTCCTCATTCATTGTTCCAATCATTCTTCTAGATTTATTTCAAGCTGACAGCTCAGAGGGCATGTCCTTTCTCAAGGCATGTGTCTATTCTCAGGAGGCGTGCCTTTTCCCAGGGGGCATGTTCTTTCTGCTGCAGCTTTTTCTATTCTGCCACTGACGTACATGAGAGAAGTCTCTGGTGAGTGTGAGTGGCAATCTCTTGTACAGGTAATGGAAGATAGTGAACTTGCTATACTCATTTCCCTAGTGAAACAAGTTGCATGTAGAATTCCAGTGAGATGCAATGGATATGCCTTTAGATAACTTATTGAATGTACCTTGGTCAAAGACAAATTCTCTCTCTAGCTCTGTGAAGCATGTCTGACAACCAGGAAAAGACTGAAGGACACAGGATGTGAGCTCACAGAAGAGGAAGAGTTACAAGATGAATGACATACTAAGGATGAGCGAATCGATTCTATGGTTCGGGATTCATTCCCAATTTTTCAAAGCCGAATTTTGGTGATTTATTTCTGGCGAATCAGAGACAGAAAGCAAGAGAGAGAGATGAGAATGAGAAAACATTAGCATTCTTTTCTGTTGTGGAAGAAAAGTTAATTTGAATATATTTTCCAGAAATCCAAAGGTATGGAAATTAGCTTGCCGGAAAAAAAAACGTATTTTTGTCTGGCATACATTACTCATGCAAATTTTTTGGGCTTTCTATGATAAAGAGCACCCAAACTCCACAAGGCCAGTCAACCAGGTAAGGGAAATTTTCTCATGAGACATTCTGGTTCTTATTCTTCTAGAAAGAGAACTAGTTTGCATATTTCATTGAGAGAAGTGTAAGGTTCGTGGGATGTTCTAGTTCTCTTGTCTCAGCTGAATATCTCTGTCAGTTGAATATTTCTTTGGAGGTCTGTCTCTCTCTGAATCATCTGAAATGAATCCCAAAATAGTTAAAATGAATTGCTCATTCTTTAAGGGTTTGTCTGCTTTTGCGATACTGATGATATATCCTAAGGTGAATAGGCAGAAGCTGGACCATTAAAGTGAATTGGGACAGGTGAGCCATAAATACATCTGCTTGCTGCCCAGGAAGCAGGTCAACAGTAAGGAGAAGACAGCTTTATATTCATACAGCTGATCAGCTGGGGGCGTGTGTTTCAGCCTTTTAAAAAATGCTTATTGTAGCAAAACTAGAAAAATAGCTAAGCCAGCCTCACATCTGCAACTAGCTCTATCAGGACAAAGGCCTTTTATCAGACCAAAGCAGATAGGAAGAGCTTTTCTAGTTGCAATGCCTTGGGAGGAACCTCTTTGGGGGAACTATTTCTTTTATCGAGACCAGTTGATATACGTAGGCTAGACAACGCTCCTCTTGATTTCTGGGGAAAATATCAGAAAATGATCATGTCCAACATCTGCTGATAGGCTTAGGAAGGCTAATTGGGAATATCTTTCCCAGAAACCCAGTGGGGCATCACCTAGTTTACAGTACTGCGCACACGTAATCTTCGTACTAGGGGCACTCCATAATGAGACCTCCTACACAAGGCATACCGTATATTTTGTCAAGAAACAAAGATTAGTATACTGGGCTCTCCCAGATGGCCACTAGCTGGCAGCAAAGGACATTAAAGGGGTCTCCGGGGAATTAAGAAAATGAAAATACTTAAATATTACTTTATTATAAATATATTCCAAATGCCTTCCATTAGTTATATGTCTTGTTTTGTGTGGGGAGCAATCATTAGGAGAAACAAAATGGCTGCCATCCTATTAGCACACATACAACCTGTCCTAATCACAAAGCAGGACAAGTTACTTCACAACACTGAGGTAAAGAGCTGCCTCATCCTCCTCTCTGCTCTGCTTGTCAGGGATTATAATCCTGAATACAACTGATAAGATCTTTAGCTGAATCTCTGTTGGAACTGAGTTCATGAGCAGATGTGGCTAATGAGCAGCAGCTCTTGTATGTAGTCTCCATTACCACAGTCTGTCTGTCCTCTCTGTACTTCATGTCTCCTCATGAACTCCATTCTCACAGAGATTCAGCTAAATATCATATTAAACTGTATTCAGGGATCATAATCCCTGACAAGCAGAGCAATGAGGAGGATGAGGCAGCTTCTTACCTCAGTGTTGTGAAGTAACTTGTCCTCCTGTGTGATAGGACAGGATATGTGTGTACTAATAGGACAGCGGCCATTTTGTTTCTCCTAATCATTGCTCTCTAGACAAAAGGAGGCCATTATAACTAATGAAAGGTATTTGGGAATATATTTATAATAAAGTAATATTTACGTATTTTCATTTTCTTAATTCCCGGAGAACCCCTTTAAGTATAGTGGATAACAGATATAACACAATGCAATGAAAATGAATTGTAATTGAGAAACCTTTAGCTGGGGACAGCACACTTCCCTCTAACTGCCACAGCTTCTAAAAGAGTATATGGCTGTTGACAGTTAAATATTTAAACTGACCTTGTGTGACCACTCAGTGAGGTGGACGGAAGAAATAATGAAAAGAACAAACGACAGGTGGCGCTATACAAATACATTTTATTAAATAACTCAGTGGCTATACTACATTTTAATTACATGCAATTACAAAAGTATTCAGATGCAGGTGCTGGTTTGAAAAACGTAGAATATTTTTCTTGGGACAACCCCTTTAATTTTGTAAATCACCCTTAATATGTTTAAAAGGGTTTTTTAGGCTCCTGATATTGATGCCCAATCCCAAGATAGGTCATCAATATCCAATCGGAGGTTTGTCTGACGCCCTGCTTCAGTGATTAGACATGTACAATGTAATCATGTCTACTTTAAGGGCTATATTCACAGGTACAACGGATCCTGCACAGCATCCATTTTTAACAAGTCAATTCTTACAATTGCATGTCACATTAGTGCCTTCATCTACCACTGTGAGAGGGGTTGTAACTTTATTCGGTCCAGCAATGGACTGATCATTTAGATATTAAAGGGTTGTCTAACATTCTTTTTTTTATTTGTGTAAATGTATAGGGGCAGTGATACTGACCATTTTGTAATATACTTTAATTACTGAAATTGTGCATTTCTATTAGAAAAATAGCTCTAAAGTGGCCCATTTTGAAACCTAGCAACGCTCCTCTGTCTTCTGTTTACATAACACAGTCATTGTGGAGCAAGTCTCCTCAGTTATGTAAACAGAAGACAGGAGGAGCGTTGCTAAGGTTCAAAATGGGCCAATTTACAGCTATTTTTCTAACAGAAATGTATGATTTCAATAATTAAAGTATATTACAAAAATGGTCAGTATGACTGCCCCTATACATTACACAAATAAAAAAAAAGAATGACAGTTACACTTTAAAAAATATTTGAAGTCGGACAATCCCTGGTGTCCCTGCAAGTTGGGAGGTATAGGTATACTAAAACTTGAGCTCTGGGGCAAAATCAGTATGAGGGAATCCTGTACTAAACCAACACTTGCCACTAACCAGGTGCAACCTCCGTGTTCTTTTGGATTGATTCACACAGTGCAGTCAAATCATATTTTGCACAGTTTTTTATTTGTGCAAAAAAGGCTGATATTAGGGTAAAGGCACATGCACACGGCCTTGACTACATCCCCAAACCACGGATCCCCAAAATATGGACACCTTCCGTGTGCATTCCACATTTTTCTCACTCCCCTTAACAAAAATGCCTATTCTCTCCACAAAATGGACCAGAATAGGACGTGTTGTACAACTTGCGGACTGGCCACATGGATCCACAAAGAATTGCGGGATGGTGCATGTCCCCATAGATTGAATGGGTCAGTGTGCTATCTGCACAAAAAATATGGATAGCAACTGAACAAAAATAGGGTCGTATGTATGAGCCTTGGAGACGGCCAGTGGCAATTTTTAGGGTATGCTGACACGATGGAATATTTTCGACCAGTATTTGCAGTGTGAAATATGGGGGATCTGCACAAGGATTCGCCTCATTGTCATTCGGTCGGGCGAATCTTCCCGTTTTCTGCGTAAGGTGGAGGCTAGGTGGAGACTTCCACCTAGAAGTGAGCCCAGTGACGTCACTGGCACAAATGGGCGGTCAAGGCAAGGGGGAGCATTGGAGCTAGAAATGGTAAATGAGTAAAGGGGAGCTTATGGCTGGGTTTACCTCTGAACCCGGACAACCCCTTTAAAAATTTCCAATGCTGTGGATACAGTTAAAGGCTAAGATATATAGTTAATGTTCTATACGAACTGATTTGAGTCATCAGAATAATTTCCGCTGGTCGGCCTAAGGCAATGGCTTACATAATATAGAGGCAGACCTTGTGGCCACTATAGGTCTTTAGCGAGAGAGAAAAGACCCAGCCCTGGTTGGTCCCAGCATCTGGGCTACTAGTTGATGAGAACCTGTGCAGGACTCCCTATCCAGGAGAGATGCATTATTAAAAAATAGCCAATGGCAAAAGGGGCTTCTGGTCTGGGTGGCAAAATCCAGCACTAAAATAAATCCCCATTTTAATCTTTGCTGTGCCAGTTTGACATATCAGATTACAACACAGTCCTGTTCTGGGACATTTTTAGTGCCTCGTTCACATTTCTGTTTTTCACGGACGTGTGCTATCCTCATTTTCCACGGACAGCACGTGTACCCATTGATTATAATGTGTTCGTTCACACATCAATGCTTTTCTACTGACTGGGGGTCAGTGAAAAAATGACATGGACTACTTTGGTCTGTGGACAGAAAACGGCCGTTGAAGTCTATGGGTCAGTGAAAAAACACTGACACAACACGGATGGCATGACAGCTGAGCAGTGTCTGTGGAATACGGAGAGCATAAAACGGACACACAGAACAAACACGGATATCTTTGCAGATGGATTTTCCACAGACATTACCCACATGAGGCCTAACTGTAGCCATCAGTATGTTGTTCCTGTTGAAAACCATATTACCCTCTACTGGTGTTCCGATCTGGGACAGACTGGGAACTTATAGTTGCTCTGGAAAAAATAATAAAAGTGGCCCCATGTTGTAGGGGATCCATCACATTAGAACCATATACCACAAACAGCACAATATATTGCCCCAAAAGCTGTGCCTCTGTGGTGGCCATCAATAGCTACCATCTTCTGTCCTTCTCCTCCTCCAGTTGTCTCTGATTAAGATATGGAGCAGGAGGAGGTGAGATGTGCGGCATATCAGTTGAATTCAGGAGGGCTTCGGTGCCCCTGTGGGCATTGTCTCACCAGAAAATTTCCCTGTAAGGCCCATGGCCAATCCATCCCTGGGCCCATGGCCAATCCATCTCTAGTGACTGAGGGGGAGAGAAGCGTCAGTCAGTCTGTGGCCGCAGCTCAGTACAATGCTGCTATCTGAACATGGAGGACACCCCAGGCCCTGCATCGGACAGGGGACAGGGATTCAATAAACCGGACTGTCCGGCCTAAATCTGGATATCTGGCCACTCCAGGTTTATAGCAGTGTTTGACTGGCCTACCAGAGTACCACAGGATCCTCCGGTGTGCCTAGGCTCTGATACCCTAGTGGGTCCCAAAGATCCGAGGGAGCCAATCACTAGAGTTTATTTATTTAAGACAAAACCTATTAAACTTTATTGATGGCACAGAGAATGATATAACCAGGGAGTGCCCTAGGAACCCTTGCCTGACCCTGGTTTATAGGATGTGAATCAAAAGACCAGTGAGGGGAGCCACGACATTGGAATGGAGCAGGCAAGTATGATTTATTCATCAGGTATAATATGCTGCTACCCACAGTGAAAGCTGTCTTAAAACTGGACAAACCCCTTTAAGAAATTTGCTACATGCGTCCCCTTTATAATAAAACATTTAGGCATCTGTCAGCAGCTGTTACCCAGGGGTGCACCTAGCCTTTCTGCTGCCTGAGGCGAAAACAGAAACGGCCAATTTCTTAACCTAACCACTTTGTCACAATGAAAGAGCTCATTCCCCATGGTCCTTCAGCTGCCCCTCTCTTGCCCCTACCTGGTGCTGCCTGAGGCGATCGCCTCACTGGCCTCATTGGTGGTGCACCCCTGCTTGTACCTATGACACTAGCTGACCTGTTACATGTGCGCTTGGCAGCTAAATGCATCTGTGTTGGTCCCATGTTCATATGTGCCCGTATTGCTGAGAAAAATTATGTGTTAGTATATGCAAATGAGCCTCTGGGAGCAATGGGGGGCGTTGCTGTTACACCTAGAGGCTCAGCTTTCTCTGATACTCTGCACTTTGATAGGCAGTGAAAACTTCATCACTCCTGGCCTCGCCAATCAAAATGCAGTTGCAGAGAGAGCTGAGCCTCTAGGTGTAACAGCAACGCCCTGTTGCTCTTACAGTCTCATTTGCATATATTAAAACTTCATTTTTCTCAGCCATGCGGGCACATATGATCATGGGACCAATACAGATGCCAAGCGCACGTGTAACAAGCCAGCCAGTTTCATAGATAGATGCCCTTTAATAAAATGTGTATACAAATGAGCCAATTGTTAAAAAAAAAAGAAAGAAAAAAAAAGACCTAAGGCTGTAGTAGTATTACAATTTCACCACTAGATGGCGCAGTGAGGACTGTGACAGTCTTCTATGGGGAAACACGTGGTGCATGCTCTGCTGCTTCCCCGGCACTGAGCACAGACAGCACTGCAGCAGCACCAGGTCCAGAGACAGCTCCTCCTGACGGGATGGTGAATGGAGGGATCGTATCCACTGCTCCGTGTATCCGTGTGACGGCCAGCAGTCCAGCAGCCTTCCCTGTGAGTGTCATGCCAACATGTCTGTGCCTCCTGTGATAGGTGCCTTGTGTGTGCAGGGTATAATCAGCTCGGCTGTACATTCTGCTCGTGCACTGCCACCCCCCCATCACTAGGTGTGATCCATATGCACACTGCTGAGGTGGGGCTGCCGGTCTCTAGATGTGTATGTGATTGCTGCGCTGTGTGACATCTAGGTGGCATCTCCATGCCCTTACTAGCAGCAGCTGGCAGGAGAAGGGACCCACCCTTAACCCTTTGCTGGGCTTGAGAGCTGGATGCCTGCAAAGCCTGGGCGCTGCATTGCCTCGGCAGTGTTTGTGTAGCAGTATACGGTATACGCTAGCGTTTTCTCCGATGAGATAGTGGGTGGCCTGCCTGGTGTAGATAAGGAGAATGGCAGACTTGTGTATTGCTATCAGGGTGTGGTGGGAACAGGCTGATGAGCTGCATGGCATACCGGAGGAGCCGGCGGTGGGCACCTGGATATCAGAGGAATGTGACTAGACGTAATCTGGACGCAGCCTGAGGTTTATCTTGTTTATTCTGATACGTTATAAAAATCACCAGTAAATATGAAGGATCAGGTCGGCCTCTTCTGCTGGCTGGGTGACAACCAGTATGGTCGCTATTACGCGTCCTGCACGGGTTGTCACCAGGACTATTTGCCTTTTAAGGGTTTGGATGATGGCGAGGTACAATGGCGGCCACATCGGTTGTCACTCAGCTTTCTTGGTGTCAGACATAGCTAAGAAACCGGTGAATGGGATGATAACGTTAGTGATTAAATTTTAGGACATTTTCTTGTTAAAATTAATAATGTAAAAATGAAAATCAGACATCATACAGTACATGACAACCTATAAGGCTAAAACCAACCCTGTGCCTACCTCTAGATACAGAGATCTCCCCATTCTTGCTGTGCTAGATTTATATCAAGCCGTCAGTTTAAGGGGGGCACGTCCTTTCTCAGAGGGTGTGTCCTGTCTGCTGCAACAGGTGGCAGTTAAAGGACAGAACAGAGCACGTTCTTCCATCTCAGTGAGCAGGACAGAAAAATTAATAAAAGAGCAAACAGCCGGGGACGCTATACAGATAGATTTCAGTAGCTGTAATACATTTTTGATTCCATGCAGGGGCGCACCTAGCCTTTCTGCTGCCTGAGGCGAAAACTAAAACAACGCCCCTCCCCCACAATGCCAATTTCTTAACCTAACCCCTTTGCCACAATAAAAGCGCTTATTGCCCATGGCCCTTCCGCTGCCCCCCTCTTGCCCCTACCTGGTGCTGCCTGAGGCGATCGCCTCACCTGGCCTCATTGGTGGTGCACCCCTGCTTGTACCTATAACACTGGCTGACCTGTTACATGTGCACTTGGCAGCTGAAGACATCTAGGTATGTGCCCACATTGCTGAGAAAAATTATGT
>ONZH01026611.1:0-68165 GCA_900303285.1 Rhinella marina | reverse complement strand
ATCACTGAGATAAAACAACAAAAAAACTATTTTTTTTTGTTTTTTTTTTTTTTAACGTGACGTGCAGAATATATCAGAGAGCAAATTCAGCCCCTGCTGACTGTGGCTTTATTGACTGCAACCCAGACAAATGTCGCACAGAGATTTTTCTAATGTAGCTGTATCAGTGAGAGCAAAAGACCTTTTTTAATTACGTGATGTACAGAATGAGTCACCTGGACAGAAAATACGGATTGTGGTTTGTGGTGACTGGACAGCTGAACTGTGACACACAGAATGGTTCCACACAGCTGTATGAAATGGATTTGTATCACTGAGATAAAACAACAAAAAAATATATATTTTTTTGTTTTGTTTTTTTTAACGTGACATGCAGAATATATCAGAGAGCAAACTCAGCCCCTGCTGACTGTGGCTTTATTGACTGCAACCCAGACAAATGTCGCACAGAGATTTTTCTAATGTAGCTGTATCAGTGAGAGCAAAAGACCTTTTTTAATTACGTGATGTACAGAATGAGTCACCTGGACAGAAAATACGGATTGTGGTTTGTGGTGACTGGACAGCTGAACTGTGACACACAGAATGGTTCCACACAGCTGTATGAAATGGATTTGTATCACTGAGATAAAACAACAAAAAAAAAATGTTTTTTTTTTTTTTTTTTTTTTTTAACGTGACGTGCAGAATATATCAGAGAGAAAACTCAGCCCCTACTGACTGTGGCTATATTAAGTGCAACCCAGACAAATGTCGCACAGAGATTTTTCTAATGTAGCTGTATCAGTGAGAGCAAAAGACCTTTTTTAATTACGTGACGTACAGTATGGGTCACCTGGACAGAAAATATGGATTGTGGTTTGTGGTGACTGGACAGCTGAACTGTGACACACAGAATGGTTCCACACAGCTGTATGAAATGTATTTGTATCACTGAGATAAAACAATAATAAAAAAAAAAATTGTTATATATGGCGATAGCTGCACTACTAGTGCCGGCCAGGAGACAAAAAAAAAGGTCTTGTAGCCCTTAGAAGGGCTGTTGGGTTCTTTTGAGATCACTCCTGCCTAACAGAGAACTAAATCCAGGCCCTAACACTCTCCCTGAAACGCAGCAGATCTGTCCCTAACGACATCCAGGCAGCGACTGAGCCGAGCACAGCGGGCAGTCACTAGTATATTCCAGGGTCCCCTGATCAGGCCAGCCAACCCCTGCTATCGACATGTTAGGGCCCCACGTGATGCTGGGTGTACCGCAGAGTCTCCTGGCTTGTGATTGGCTGAGTTTATAGCCGCCAAAAATTCAAAATGCGGGAGATGCCATTTCCTCGAGCATGGCAAGATACTCGTCCGAGCAGCGAGCACTTACGAGTACCCTAATACTCGAACGAGCACCAAGCTCGGACGAGCATGCTCGCTCATCTCTAATTATGACATGTGTTACCAGAGTCAATTTTAGCTCGGCCTCATCTGTATGATGCTGTCAGTTCAGGTCCTCGGAGGATTTAGACGAACCAATAATCGTCCAGATTATCAGGAACGACCGTTTCTGCAAATGCTTGTTCCCGATAATCTAGCCATCTAAATGTGCCACCGATCACCCGATGATCATTTCTGAGCAGGACATCGTCCTGTCTAAACAGCAATCTGCTGCCCAGAAACAATGATTCTGTATCGAGATGAGGGATTGCAATAGCAATCCCTCATTCTCATACTGCAAAGGAGAAGGAGATCACTGCCTTTAGACTGGTGGTTGGGCCAGGATTTGCAGCCAGGATTTGCAGGTGAAGGAGTGCACATCTATTATGTTTGTGCCTAAAGCCTGTACTACACTAGCAGATTATCTGGCAGATGATCGCTTAACGAGTGTTCATGGTAATACTGCTGCTGATTACCGATGAACAAACAAACACTTGTTCATCGGGCAATCATGATCTTTCAGCACACTGAAAGATCACGATTTGCCAGGGGCAGATTGTGCTCTCTAATCACAACCTGCTGCTGGCAAATAACTAGAAAGCATGGGGACGAGCGATGGCATAACGATGCATGTAATAGCAAAGGTTTCCTGCGCTAGCAAGCAGGCGATCACTAGGAAGGAACGCTTCCTTCCCAACAATTGCCTGCAGAATCAGACTGTGTAATACAGCCTAAAGGCAACAGCAAAAACCAAAACACTTGCAGTCTCCCTGGAGTAGTGGTCTCATAGAAGAATGGATTCTCTTGATGGTCCCTAAGACCCTTGTAGGAGCTCATGGACATGCTTCATTTCTCCTCACTGTCGGACCAGCCCACTCCTACCAACAAAGGAGGAACAGGGTGGACATCCTTATTTCTGCCAACCATACCATCCATACCTTTTCATGCTGGTGTACTAAACACATATAACATAACAGTAATAATTGCAGATACCCCTAGGTCTGGGGTACTGCAAATGTTGGCAAAAAACTGCTTCAGCCAGGGGTTGGAGTAGTTTTTACACCAGATGCACAGATGGCCAAAGGTTTGCCTAATTTATAAGAAGGCGCACCCCTAGTCATAAATTAGGCACAACCTTTGGCAGTGCAGGGAGAAATCAATGACAGGTGTAAAACGCTGGTCTTTGTAAATGACCCACATTCTCTGCATTATGTTCTTTTAGTACATAATTGTAAAGTGTATCGGATTCCTCTTTAGGACTTCTAGGTTATTAAAGTGACTGTTGGAGAATCATAGTGCCTGTTAATGGGCTTAATGTGATTATTAATTTATGGAAAGAGAAATTAATTAAAACGTATTGATAAAAATTTATGGAGAATAAAAAAGAAAATCATTAAAATAATAGATCTCAATGTTCTCAGTGACAGAGTTCAAGAACTAAAAAGGAAATCCAATAAATATGAAGACAATAGACACATTAAATGAATATACAGTATATATCTTGTATTTTTATAGCTACCAACAAGAGTACAACACAATGTGAAACTTCTCATGCTCCTCACATAGTGCTTTCTGAGAGATCACCCGTCAAGAGACTTTGAAGGATGCTTCTGCTGTGTATCAGTCTGAGTCTTAGCAGCTTATTTGCTAGAGCAGAGGACAGTAGAAAAGTACTACGTAAAAGATTTTCCCTTCACAGGTTAGATACAACTACTCTACTACTTAGACAAAATGCCCAGAGAACCCTTTATGAAAGTGTGTTAATCCACTTCTGCCGCCACTTATCTCTGGTGAGAAGCAGAGCATCAAACATCACATTAATATCCAACTGAGAGATGTTTTCACTGCCAATATCCAATTTGTTCGACTTGAACAAGTGGTCTTATCTAAGATGTTGGTGGAATATCCCAATAATACACCAAACAACTGCTGTAACCTCTGGAAATCTCTTATACAAAATGGTAGCAGTGCTAGGAAGGCACTGTGCCAATATGTCTCCCGAAACCACCACTAGGGTATGTTCACACAGTGCTTTTTCTTCACAGAAATTTTTTTAATTTTGAGAATTTTTTGCTCACAATCTGACTCCCATTGTTTTCATTTGGAACTCCGCAATTCTTTCTCAGTGCCATGGTGGGCCAACAGTGGTCAACTTCAAGAATCAAAACATCAGCTGATTATGGTGGCTCATGTTAAAGGGGATGTCAGTGAAGAGAACGCTTTTAACGCTTTTAAACATTTATTTAATACCACTTGTATTGCAACCATGTAAAAGTCACCAAAATGACAATAAATGTATTAGCATCTGTATTACAAAAGCAACACCCAGACCTCTTTGGCCCCCACTGACCAAATGGCAGATGACAATTGGATCTTATGGTGAATTAAGTCAGATTCAGTGAAATCACAAGGTTCAGCTGCTAAATGAATGCCAAAATGCACCAGTGTCACTGTCCTGTAAAAGTGGCCCATTTACTCTTCTATTATAGGATGAAGAACATCAAACAGAGAAGAAGAAGAACCACATAACTAACCTATTATGTAACGGCAAAGCTTTGTACAATAAAATACAATTTGTGCTATAACAATAGTATGCTTTTTGCTATTAAAGTTGGGGCTGTACCATTTCAGAATTGGGAGCATATTGCAAGGATAAGTGTGGGTCCTACCCTGGAGCCTGCATCTATACTTAGAATGGAACCGGCAAAGTCCCAGAGGGAACTGGGATGACTTAAAGGTGAACACAAACAAAGGGGGAAAAAAAGGGTTAATCACAAATATCTTGGGAATACCCCAAAATATGTATGATATATTGGTGATTAAAGTTGAGCGAACGTGCTCGTAACGAGCACTGTAGTGCTCGGATCCCCTGCGCTCGCATGGCCGCAGGCATCCGGATCCGTCCTCACCTGACTGTAAGTCAATGAAGGCGGATCCGTTTGGTATGACACACGAGTGTGTCATACCAAACGGATCCGTCCCCACTGACTTGCAGTCGGGTGAGGAGGACGGATCCGGATGGCTGCGCCCATGCGAACACAGGGGATCCAAGCACTACAGTGCTCGTTACGAGCACGTTCGCTCAACTCAATTGGTGATGTGCCAAGAGAGTGGGAAAGGTATATGTATTTTGAAAAAGGTGAGTATTTAGTATAAGTATTATAGGGAAGAGGCAGCACAAATGGTCCAAGTGTGGGAAACTCCTTCACTAAACAGCACAATGACACAGATATAGAACGTGATTGACACGGCTATAGAAAAAAAGGACCTTACACAGGTGCCAGTGCCCGGAGTGTTATTATTATTTCATATCCAGAACAACTATTGGTTGTGGTTAAGTCATACGATAAAATAGGGTGGCACATCCACTGAAGGTGATTGCACATCTGTCCAAAAGTGAATGCTCACAATATTGTGAATAAGGAAAATTTATGATAGTCGTTCATAAGGTACACATTAAATGGAAGATGAAGAAAAAGGTTAAAAATAATAAATGATGAATAAACATAAAAATGGCAAGAAATAGACTCACTTCACTGGGGAGGATGTCTCTCAGATAAAGCTCAAGACACCTTGAGACAGAGCCCCCCCGACCCCCCCCCCCCCCGAGCCTAGTTTGCTTCAAGAATCACGGGGAAGAAATGGCAGCAGGCTTGGCAGCTTCTCATCAAATCCCTTTACTGGTATAAAAACTGGCTCTCAATGGGTTTTGGGGCTGTATATATTAAGTCTCCTTCTTCAGGAGAAACAGTAAACAATGTTACTGACTTACATTTATATAGAAATCCTCCATGTCTCCCAGCGTTTTTGTTCCTACACGTGTAAAGTGCCGGTACCAGAAGTGACGTCAATGGACTTCCGGTTTCCGGTATGCGTTCCATAATGGAACGCATGTCGCTATTCTGGAGGAGGAGAGATTTATGAAAGCATATAGATATACATATATTGCACCTCTATTCTGTCCTTATGGGAAAAAGATAGAAGAATAGTACATGACAATAAAATAATATACAATAAAACCGTGCCAGAAGAGAGGTGGAACACACCTCCATATTGCCAATATAATGTAAAGTGAAAACAGCGCAAGAGGACAAGTGCGTTCCAGCATGAAATGCACCTCCATATTGCTCAAGGGTATTCACATTACTTAACCATATTGTTCAATCATGTGTTCCAGGGTGGAGCGCATTTTATTGTTGTGTCCCCAACCAGGGAAGCGTCTGACCCCCTCATATTGTGGAGCGGGCACTATAAATACACAAAACCAATATGCATATATATACAGTTAATACATAGGAATAAATAAGTATAAATACTTACAAATATACATATAAATAGAAATAAGAATAATGTTGATACATATAAGACTATATAAAATCATGAGATTCATTCCCTTTCAATTAATATATATATTAAAATGGTTAATTCATATGAATGTATAATTAATACTAATAATATGTAAATAAATAAATATATATATATATATATAGATAAATAAAAATATATAGATAAATAGAACGAGGTAAACAGTCGTATAAAATAATTAATAATTAGTGTATTCCAGGGATTCATTAAGGCTGAATGGGGTCAAGGTGTTCAAACGAAATATCCAAACATTTCTTTTTGGCATAAAAGCTGTTATGATTTCAGTATCCACTCAATGGGAGTTACTCTTAGGGAGGAAGGGTCACCGTCATGTCTCAACATATAATGGCGCAAGACGCTATGTGTCATGATCTTTCATTGAACGATATGGTTAAGTAATGTGAATACCCTTGAGCAATATGGAGGTGCGTTTCACGCTGGAACGCACCTCCCTTCTGGCACGGTTTTATTGTATATTATTTTATTGTCATGTAGTATTCTTCTATCTTTTTCCCATAAGGACAGAATAGAGGTGCAATATATGTATATCTATATGCTTTCAGAAATTGCTCCTCCTCAGAATAGCGATATGCATTCCATTATGGAACGCATACTGGAAACCGGAAGTCCATTGATGTCACTTCTGGCACCGGCACTTTACACGTGTAGGAATAAACGCTGGGGGACATGTAGGATTTATATATAAATGTAAGTCAGTAACATTGTATACTATTTCTCCTGAAGAAGGGGGCTTACTATATACAGCCCCGAAACGCGTTGAGAGACAGTTTTTATACCAATAAAGGGATTTGATGAGAAGCTGCCAAACCTGCTGCCATTTCTTCCCTGTGATTCTTGATGCGAACTCGGCTCGGGGGGGGGGGGGGGGGGCTCTGTCTCAAGGTGTCTTCAGCTTTATCCGAGAGAGACATCCTCCCCAGTGAAGTGAGTCTATTTCTTGCCATTTTTATGTTTATTCATCATTTATTATTTTTAACCTTTTTCTTCATCTTCCATTTAATGTGTACCTTATGAATGACTATCATAAATTTTCCTTATCCATAATGTGCCACCCTACCCTATCATATGACTAAGGCTACTTTCACACTAGCTTTAGTACGGGTCCCTTCACCCGCCGGATCCGTACTGAATAATACAACCTTGTGGATCCGTAATTCCGGATCTGATTGTATTATCTTTAGCATCTTTTACACAGATCCGGAATAACCTCTATTGAAAGTCAATGGAGGACGGATCTGTTTACAAGTGTGTCCACACCAAACAGATCCGTCGACATTGACTTGCATTGGGGGTCATTCCGGATCCGTTTAGGTGCGGATAACTAGTACGGAGAGCAAACCGCAGCATGTTGCAGTTTGCTCTCCGGTCTGAAGACTGAACGGAATGCTTTCAGGAGCATTCAGTTGTCTTCAGTTCAGTTTTGTCCCCATTGACAATGAATGGGGACAAAACTGAAGCGTTTTATTCCGGTATTGAGCCCCCTTTGACGGAGCTCTATACCGGAATAAAACAACGCTAGTGTGAAGGTAGCCTTAAACACAACCAATAGTTGTTCTGGATATGAAATAATAATAACACTCCGGGCATTGGCGACTGTGTAAGGTCCTTTTTTTCTATAGCCATGTCAATCACGTTCTATAACTGTGTCATCATGACTTATAGGTCCCAGAGACCTGCCTTCTCAAAGTTGCTGGAGGGACTCCATAATCAACCGTCTTGTATCGTCTTTCTGCTGTTTGCTGCTCTATGAGCAGGTAATATTTGGATGTATCCTTATAGTGAGCCCCCAAAATAAATTTTACTGGTGGGCCCTAGGTACCCCAGTCCGACACTGCTGTATATACTACATATCTTAATACATTGCATCTATTAACCTTGTACCTCATATATCAGTACATTGTTGTATACAATATATATCTGTACATAGTGCATCTATTGTACCTTGTACCTGACATATCACTACACTGATGAGTATGCTACATACCTGTGTCCACTGCATCTATTATACTGTATAATAGATGCAGGGGCATAGGTAAAAGCTTATGGGCCCTGGTGCAAGAGTCCAACTTAGGCACATAGCCTTCCTGCTTCCTGAGGCAAAAATTGAAACGTTACCCCCCCCCCCCCCAACAATGCCAAATTTAACTGGAAGATTCTGGGCCCTAAAAATCTATGACAGAGCCAGTGTCTTCTTATATGGCACAAGGGTCTTTGGGCCCCCTAAGCCCCTAAGGCTCCTGGGCCCGGCAGCGACTGCTACCTCTGCAGCGACCAGACCAAGAGGTTATGTGAGTGTTGTAGTGATATCACAGTGATAATGGTGCCGATGGTTATATTACTCACAGTTTGGTGACTACGACTCCCTGGGCTGGCGTGCAGTGAGTGGAAGGGGGACACCAGTTCCTTCGGGGCACTCTCTGTTCCTCAGGGCTCTGCCGGGTGGTAAGGTGAGGTGCCCTTGGTGGTATAGTATTATGGTGTCAGTCGGCAGGGTCCTGGTAGATTTTGTGACACCAGCGCCCTTATGGCACAATGTAGAATTGAGGCAAATAAAGAGGAGGCAAATCGCATCAAAAATAGGAAAACTTTACTTTTGCCTTGTGAGAGTTTCCTTCCTCAATTATAGTTTACAAATCAGTCCTCTTTACAATAGATGTTAATAATGAAGCTGCAGGACTCCTTATTAAGGCTGGTTTAGTTCCAGTAAGCAATTACTCAATACTCCTGTGATAACTTTACCTTTCCACCTGTCCCAGTTCTGGCTCTGGATAAACTTTAGTATTGTAGAACAGCAATCCCACAGGGCAGCATCCCTGTATGGCAGGCATTAATACATCTGCTCCATTATTTCCACGGGTGCTTGATATATATGTATATCAGCCCACACTTCCTGGAGGGTTCAAAGTGGGTGCAAATACGACTTGGTACCTATAGTCATATAGTCCGTGTTTAGGTGCCTGAGGCTACCCCTAATCACTAGTGCCAGCAAAGTCCAATAAACCGTAGAAAGGCATTTACCTTTGCTAGTCTCTTCTTTATCTAGCTTATAGCACAGCTTCTGGTGGCTTAGTGTCGTAAGTGCCAAAAGTAGGTCTGACTTGGCCAGGGTCAGGCAAATCTGGCAGCCTCAGGATGGAAGGTCCTGTACTATTCCTCCTGGTATATATACACTATATACAAGAAGATGTATAACTAGTACCAGCTGTACATGTATAATTATATACAGGAGATACCCAGGTTATACCAGCATGCTCCATATCATTATATACAAGAAGATGTATAACTTATACCAGCTGTACATTTATAATTATATACAGGAGATACCCAGGTTATACCAGCATGCTTCATATCACTATATACAAGAAGATGTATAACTTATACCAGCTGTACATCTATAATTATATACAGGAGATACCCAGGTTATACCAGCATGGTCCATATCACTATATACAATAAGATGTATAACTTATACCAGCTGTACATATATAATTATATACAGGAGATACCCAGGTTATACCAGCATGGTCCATATCACTACATACAAGAAGATGTATAACCTATACCAGCTGTACATATATAATTATATACAGGAGATACCTAGGTTATACCAGCATGCTCCATATCACTATATACAAGAAGATGTATAACTTATACCAGTTGTACATATATAATTATATACAGGAGATAACCAGGTTATACCAGCATGGTCCATATTACTATATACAACAAGATGTATAACTAGTACCAACTGTACATATATAATTATATATAGGAGATACCCAGGTTATACCAGCATGCTCCATATCACTATATACAGGAAGATGTATAACTTATACCAGCTGTACATGTATAATTATATACAGGAGATACCCAGGTTATACCAGCATGGTCCATATCACTATATACAAGAAGATGTATAACTTATACCAGCTGTACATATATAATTATATACAGAATATACCCAGGTTATACCAGCATGCTTCATATCACTATATATAAGAAGATGTATAACTTATACCAGCTGTACATATATAATTATATACAGGAGATACCCAGGTCTACACTACAGTGTGGTCCATTCAGAGCGCTGTGGGTTTTACGCCTCTGGCTTGCACTGACTAGCCTAAGGTTACATGCACACAACAGTGAAAAACAGACGTGTGAGGAATCACACATCTTTTTTCAGAAAAATTGTAATCTATGGGGTTATTCATAAAAAATTAGAACATATTCTATCTTGTCCATTTTTCATTGACCAACTGCCTATACAATTGAATGGGTCTGTTTTTAACGTCTGCTTCTTAGAAAGGAATCAGTGAAAAAAAGTCAATTTTTAATGGACCGTATATCTATTTTTAATGGACATTTTTTCACTGATGCCTTTCTAAGAAGCGGACGTTAAAAACAGACCCATTCGATTGTATAGGCAGTTGGTCAATGAGAAAATGGAAAAGATAGAATATGTTCTAATTTTTGACATCTGTTATTCACTGGCCGTCAAAAAAACTGCCATGTGAATAACCCCACAGACTAAGGGCCCATTCACGCAATATTACGGAATAGATGCAGCCTCATTCACTTCTATGAGAGCGGGCAGCCACACAGGCTCCGCATAAAAAAATAGAACATGCCCTATTCTTCTCTGCAACAGTAGACAAGAATAGGCATTTTTAACGGGGTGCCCGGCCGTGTGTTCCGCAAATTGCGGAACACACACCGGGCGTCACCCGTAGTATTGCAGGTCCGCATTTTTGCAGTCGTGGGAATGGGCCCTAACATTCGTCTTAAAATGGATGTGTGATGGCCATTAAAAAAACGTTTCTCACATGTCCTTTTTTCACTGTGATGTGCATATAGCCTTAGGCTCCCTGCACACTTTGCAGATTATGTCGGATTTTCCTACACAGATTCTCATGTGGAAAAACTAAAGTGTATTACAGTACCTGCAAAGAGTATGACATTAGATAAATCTCATGTACACTTTGCTTCTGGGTCTGAGAATGTTATTGGAGGGGCTAATCTTAAAGGAGTTGTATCATCTCAGATAGTGGGGGCATATCACTAGGATATGCCTTCATTGTCTGATAGGTGCGCTCAGCTATTTCCGTCGGTCCCGTAGAAATGAACGGAGGGAAGCCGTGCATGCGCAGTGCGCCCTCCATGACTTTCAAAGCTCCGTTCTCAAAGTAGAGACCCACACCTATATCGAGAATGGAGCCTTGAAAGTCATGGAGGGCGCACTGTGCATGCACTTCTATAGGGCCGACGGAAATAGCTGACCGCACCTATCAGACAATCAAGGCATATCCTAGTGATATGCCCCTACTATCTGAGATGATACAACCCCTTTAAATATGTGGCACTGTATTTTTTTCATAATGCCCATAGCCTTCCAAATGGCTACCATCATTATTATATATATGCTGTGCTAGATGTAGTATTGTGCAGCCATCTGTTTCACCAGCACCTCACCTGCTGGCTGCAAAGTGTACATTATTATTATATCTCTCCAATGTGTTGTCCAACTCTCCCCCTTCCCCCCAACTTACTTCCACCATTTGCTTAGTTGCTGCTGTCACTCTGAGACTGATCCTGCAGCCAGTCTCCATCGGCTCAGCTAGTTCACATCACTAGGGGGTGGGGCTTATGTTGGGGGTGGGGCTAACAGTGACGGCAGGGGCAGATATCCTTGATGCAACAGCAAGCAGCATGAGCATCCCGTCTGGATCCTGCTTTTGAAGGCCAGCCACAGTAAGTGTGTGGGTGTGTCGCAGCAGCCAATCGGAACGCACAACAGCTGGCTGGTGCTGGTGTGCTGCCTGCTTAGTACTATAATTGTGCTGCCCATGCAGCCCTTTACTTGTAACTAGTCTTGAAATTCTTGAATAGACTTGTGTCCTGTCAGCCAGGTGGCCCTACTAGCATTGGCCCGGGGGGCACATGCCCCCCTGCCCAGCCCACCCCTGATCACAGGTCCTTCAGCTTTCTCCACTGATGATAGGGATACACAGTGGTCTCTCAAGATACAATATTAATTGGTTCCAGGAGGACCATTGTATGTTGAAACCATTGTAAGTTAAGTAATCGGTTCCAAAGCCCCAAAATGTCATCCAAGATAAGAGAAAATGAAGATTTAAGAAAAATAAGCAGATAACTAAGACAGGTAAGACAAGTCCTTACATATAACAGTCAGGAATAGCTGCTATACAGTAACTACTACAGCTATTTTACCAGAGAAGTGGCCTTGATTGGTTGGACCCGAGTCTGAGACATTGTATGTTGAGTCTAGTTTCAACTTATGATGGGTCAGAAAAGACCACTGAAAATATTGTATCCTGAGGCCATTGTATCTTGAGGGATCACTATATAGTGGAGCTGGACAGTAATGAGTGTAATTAGGGGGTGGGGCCTTTAGTTCATTGGGGGCCCTTTTTCCTCATAGGCCCCATAGCAGCAGCATGGTCTGCCTCTATTGGAGGTACGCCACTGTTTGTGGGGGTTTGAATACTGCCACAGTGTACCATACCTCCCAACTTTTAAAAATTGAAAAGAGGGACAATGTGTGCGGCACACATCATGGCAGTTTTTTTCATACTAGGCCACGCCTCTAACTCCGCCCAAAGCATAATTATTAGAGCCCATGAGGCAATATTTTTATTGTGCTTCATTGTCCATATAAACATTAGCACATAAATCATCAGATTATAGATATTTTAAGGTCCAAATTGCACCAAATTATGAAGTTCTGGTCTAATTTATAGGTAGAAACCATACAGAAACTTTAGTAAGGAGCAATTTAGTAAACTTATTAATGCACAGTTATGCATTAAAGGGACACTATCGCGAAGAAAAAAATTTTGATATGTTTTACAACATAACAAAAGCAGGTTTTAACATAATGTATTTTTCAAATTGTGTAAATGTTTTTTTTTTATTCAGTTTTCTTGCCTTACATGGGGGCTGCCATGTTGGATGTAAAGTGTGACAGTCTGGGTTTACAACACAATGGCACCTCACTTACGGCAGGCATGTACATAGGTTTCCTCAGTCGCTGACGACCCTATAGAGAATGAATGGAAGACATGAGCCCACCCCTGTGATGACACCAGTAACACACAGCCAGGTCCTCCCTCCTTGCTGTTGGGGGAAGCCCACTGTGCCTGCTCCTCACTCCTGCAGCAGCGTCCTTGTCTTCATTAGGCTGCCTGTTCTAAATTCTATGGCAGCTCACCCCAGCAGTGCAGACAATTTTTGCTGAGTGTACTGCTGGGGTGAGCGGCCCAGGACTCAGAAACAGAGTAGATGGAGGTTCTTGGGGCTGTAGGACCTTAGTGATGTAATCGGCCATGTGACCAGTGGGGGAGGAGCCTGAGGAGCAGAGATCTGTGTTTTTGTAACGAAGCCATTGTCTCATCTTATCTTGCTGAAGCAGTGATGTCACCGCTGAAGGTGTGAATTGGTGATGTCATTGGTACCCCCCACTTTTTTGCAGCATGCCTACTTACAGGTTGCTCAAAGCCTCATTTGGCCAGCAGATCTCCCCCGGGTGACCAAAGATGGTAAATATGGTAAAATCTAATATTTATTTATAATATTTATTTATTATTTCTTACAAATATATAATAGATTTTTTTAGCATAAATAAAATATAGAACAGGTTTTTTGTGATAGATTCCCTTTAATCCTCCAGGTCAAAAAGAGGGACTGTCCCTCCAAAAGAGGGACACTTGGGAGGTATGGTGTACTGTGGCAAGAACACACAAGCCTGCTACACGTAGATGAGGTTTAAACATATTTCATTTACTCACTGCATAAAAAAATCTATTCAGAATCCAGGGAAGAGGGAATGCAAATGAGCTGTTAACAAGCTCTGTCTCTAATGCCACCAGATGTAAGCCAGCTATCCTGTAAGTCAATGTTCAACCTTTTAAACAGGCCTAACTGTTTAATATTTAAGCCAGCATCTCATCTGCAGGCAGTTGTTTCAGGGTGATTGCCCCTCATCAGTGCAGAGCAGAAAGTGCTGGCTTAACTGGATGAGAGGCCTAAGTCAGGATTTGGGAAATACTATATCTCCTTATGGAGAGCACCTAAACAGAGTGAGGGGTCTTCTAGGAGCGTTGCCTGGCCTATAACACTCCTCACACCGTTTAGGTGCCCTCCATAAGGATATATAGTATCCCCCGTACTTAGAATGCAGACATTATAGAGCTCCTGCTATGCACAGAAATTGACAGACTGTGGATTTGATATCTGAATCATGTCAGTGTATGCTGCAGAATTTCACCCTTAGCAATGTATAGTGTGAATTCTGGAAATACCCATTAAGTCATGCAGAAAGCCTTGTATGCTCTATATGTACTTTGTAAAACTAGTAGCAAATGTTTGAGCAGTCTGCCCTCTAGTGGTTGACTTTTAAAAGTAGTACACAAAAGGAGTATTGCATCTAAATTTGCGAAATTATGGTTTCCATGAATATCTGACTCAAATCTTACTACTCATGTGTTAAGATATGCTGATAACGTACATAGAGGGAGATTCTGTGCTGCGATTCCCACTATACGATGCATGGGATACAACTGTGTATTTTTATGGAAAGTTTATACACTAATTTTCCTATGTACTAGAATTTCCTTGTCTACTCACTGTACTAGGGTGCCTCAGGCCAAAATAAGAGGTAGGGGGGTTGGGACCTTTGGGGTTTGGCAGCTTTGTAGACATGTACATACCCTGACGAGTATTATGTATGCAGTACATTTCTGTTTACTCTGTTGCGTTTACCGCTGATGTTATTTGAATACTAAATAAAATTATCTACTCAAAGAAAAAAAGTTTGTACACACTAAGAAAATTGAAGGTTATTGTTAACTACAATACCTATATTATATCTATATTACATAACAGAAAGTATGTACTGTCAAAAAATCATACACATTTAAAGTAAAGGTGGCCACACACGCACAGTCTCGGACTGGGGTACCTACTTAGGGTCCACCAGTAAAATTTGTTCTGGGTGCTCACTGTATAGCAACATACAAATGGGAGCACCCAGAAATTTTGTCTAGGGGCGGGTCTAAAGATCCAGGGCCACGCCCAGCTGTGCGGCCCTGACTGAAAAAAAAAAGACTGCTTCTAGGGGGGTCCAGACCCGTTGGACCCCCCCTGTCAGTGCACCCCTGCATACAAATACTATCCACTCACACAGCGGCAGCAGCAAGATGCTACTATATGATTGATTATGGCCGTGACTTCAAAAGGGAAAGTCCCTGGGGAAAGAAGATACTATTGATGCTGTAATAATAAACTAGGTACAATGTTAAATGATCTACCTAGTTTTGTATTTGATTACATAGGCAAGTTGAGGTGCTATATGCTGCCTATCTATATGCCTTACAGTCAGTGTACTGTGCCATGTGCCACTTGTGTGTGTATATATATATATATATAAATATATATATATATATATATATACCGCACCTACACTGAGAATGGAGGGGGGAAAAGTGGTGGAGGGCACACTGCGCAAGTGCAGCCACCCTCAATTCATTTCTATGGGGCCGCCGAAAATAGCCAAGCACTGGCTCGGCTATTTCCGTTGGCCCCATAATAAATGGGAGTGGTGGCTGCGCAAGTGTGGTGCACTCCCATTCACTTGTATTCACCATTCACTTGTATGGGGAGAGCACTTGGCGGTGGACGAAACCCGGAGGTCCTCCAGCCACTGCTCTCACCGTTCTGTTCTTGTGTAGGTGAGGGTCAAAGAGGTGGGACCCGCACCTATCAGACAATGGGGGCATATCCTAGCGAAATGCCCCCTTTGTCTATGATAGGCCACACATATTTAACATCTCTTTTATTCCTCATAAAAACTCAGTCCCCATCCAAATGTCACTTCACTTTTATCTTACACGAAAGACAGTGATCTGATAGGCTCTGAGTTGTTTTGCCCTCACCCACTTAAAGGAGTTGTCTGAGTTATTTTTTTGTACTTTGTATGAGAAATGTAAGGGGTTTACAATTCACTTCCTTCACCTCTAGTGGTTTGTTTTTCAGATTTTACTGAGGGTCACATGACTTGTGATGTCAGCTTCTCTTCCTGCTCTGATGATGTTTGGTGCACAAGCCTGAGTTGTCACTCTGCTGACCACACCCCCTGCACTGCTGTCTGCTGCTGTCTGCCCTGTGTATCCCTCCCACTGGATTCTTCAGGAAAGATTAACCCCTTCTGCAGCACACACTCAGGGTTGGAGGCTTTGCTCAGCAGCTGCAGGCAGTGAAGAGACAAATGCTGGGCACAGGAGCTGACAGAATGGAGTAGTTCTGCAGAGCTTTGCACAAGAACAGGTAGGGGGAAGTTCCTGTGTGTATCAGCAGTGTCATTATACATCTGGGACTTGTAGTGTTAGGGCAGATGTACATCTTTTTATAATTTGCTTATGAGAAAATACTGAGTTTCCCCATGTTCAGCCACGCCCGGACGCATATCCTGGTTGTCAGGGCACATAGAGTTACAGACAGTGCCTTATTGTATTAACTCTTAGCCATGCAATTTAAGATGGTGCCTACATCCTGGATTAACTCTCAGAGATCTGTGTGCAAAGTTCTACACTGTGGCAGAAGTCAGCCAATGGGAAATGTCCACATGTATGAAGAAGAACAATAGAGCCTATGTTGATTGGACTATTACTGTATAACCACTCCTACTTGCCTTTGTTTATAAATACTTCTGTGTAATAAAGGAAGTCTGGAGTCTCGTGGCACAGAGCATGAGTGAAGGTCTTCAAACTGACATTGAGTGTCTGTTTCCAGTTCTGCTGTGTGCACACATACTATATTGAATCAGAAACAGGCAACTGGACCCTGAGAGGACCCCTTGAGTCCCCCTTAACAGCTTGGCGCCCAACGTGGGGCCCCCAAAAGGAGCGCCGGTCCCCCAGTTCCTGTACTTGACCATGATCCGGGATACCTCCATTTCCTGACCGAGGCTTGATCACCCTCAACAGGACAAGATGAATATACTTTGTATGTGAAACTTACTGCAGGCTCAGGGAGTGAGCGGTTACTGTATCCGGTTTTTGGGGATAGACGGAATAGTCGAGTGACCCAACTGTCCAGTGGTCTCCGCTGGGGGCCTGGTTTATACACGACCCTGTTAGAGGTTGTGACGTTCACAAGGGATCCAACTGTACTGTGTAACTTGATAGAAAGCCAAATCAACAGCAATCTGACAAATTCAGTGCTTACTTTGAGGATCCCAAGGAGGATCAGTGTTAGGGACAGATAGACAAGATTCTGCAGAGCCCTGTTGTTGATGATATTTATGATACGCTGAGCTAGTGTTTCCTGTGCCCATTGTTACTTGCAAACCCCGTTACGCTTGAAGACGATTATGCTCTCGAAAGATAGAGTCGGGGATAGAAGAAATCCCCTCCGACATAGCCAAGGTGGGAAAGGGTTCAGGTTGGTGCCGGCTGGTCTGATAAGGTATCATGTTTAATTGGATGAAAAGGAAGCCCAGCCTCCCGGCTGGAGCACAGAGCGCTGTTGGTTTGGTGACAGTGAGGGAAGGAAAGAAATATGTGAAAGATGCAAAGAAGTTGTTTAAAGTTGCAGGGATGCCCTCCACTGGACGGCTGCAACCCAGCATGTGGAAAGATACTTTAGTGACATATAAAGGGAAATTGGAAGATGAGAACCTCACTGAGGCTGCAAAGGCATTTTATCGTACTTCTGTTATGTTACAAAAGGAAGATTTTAAGGAAGTTGAAGCTGAAGGGGGCCCTGCAGGTGCTGAGCCCGTGCATGGTTATATGAAAAATGTAAAAGCAAGTGTTGTATGTGACCAGCCACCACCCTATAATGGTGCTGTGCCTGACCCACAGGGGTGGATCTGCAATGTATGTGATTCTAAGAACTCCAGTTTCCGGGATACGTGTTACAACTTTGGCGCATCCCGTTCTCATTTGAGCGCCGCCCCCAAATCACCCCCTATACCGTCATCTCCCTCTCTAGCCACCGTCCCACCTGGAAACTGTAGTCTTTCCTGTGATGCACATATTGTGCCAGGGGGATCCGGAAACACCATGCCCGGAACCGGATCTACGCCCAGCCGCCATCTTGATCCACCCCGTGAAGTCACTGTACTCAAGCCACTTCCAGCTCCGTTATATCCAGTCCTCACCCACACTGGAGCCTACTACTCCCTTCCCACAGCACCATCCCCGCTGTGTCCTGTTGTCCCATCTGATTACACTCCCCGGACAGCACCCCAACCACCTTCAAGAGACTTAATACACTTTCTAGAGGGGCCGAGAGGAGCTGCGTCGGTTGCCTACGATAATCCAACATCTGAGCGGTCTGAGGTCGCACCCGTCCCCAATCCTAGCACTACCTTCCCACAAACGCATCCCGCTACTCTTACTCCCCCACCTCGCACACGCGAAGACTGGACACCTGTATATGAAAGAGCCCTTCCTAATAAAGACGGAGGAATGGTCCTGCTCACCGCAGGCATTGGAAACATCACCACCTGTAGAGTGGGAGCGATCGTGAACCCCTCTAACGGAAACCTTAGACATCGTGGAGGCTTAGCTGCCGCCATTGTCCAGGCTGGTGGTGAAGCAATACAGCGTGATTCAGAGAGTGAACTGCAGCCTGATTATTCACACTGTAGGGCCACTATATGACCCCAACAACCCAGAGATCAGCACCCGCATATTACAGTCTGCCGTTAAAAATGCTGTTAGTTATGCTTCTAATGTTACAGCCGCCCAGATGCCAGACAGATCAATAGCAATGCCTCCTATATCTGCTGGCGTTTTCGGATTTCCCATCAAAGATTGTGCTTCTGCGATTATTTTTGCTATCATGGAACTGCTGTTAGAGCAACATATTGACCTGGAAGAGATCAGGCTCATCAGCAACTCCCCTACATTCGCTCATGTATTAAAGGAGACCTGTCAACAATATATGACGCCCATTCTCCCCTAGACAGTTGCCGTTCCCAGGACACCGACCCCGGAGCCAGCCTCTCCAGCAGTACCTACTCCTCCTGTAATACCTCCTCTTACCACAATTGGAAATCTCAAACTTCTTATGTATGTTAAATTCAACCCACAACAAGCTGCTACACTTATTGCCCAGCTGCCTGACCCCGAAGTCTCCCCTATGCCTTTCCACCGAAGAGTGGTACAGATACAGAAGACATATGCAGCCACTTGGCAAGATTTAATCTCACTAGTGTCTGTGAGAGGAGGGGAATCTTATTGGCCTGTTATAGAATCCCACCTTAATGATGCTAGTCTTGTTTCTGACCATACATGGGAATCTGGAGTCGAGTTCTGTGACCAACTGAAAACACGGGCCTTGGAGAAACTCACTGATCAGTCTACCTCACTGAGAGACGTAGTTCAAGAGCCAGGGGAGTCAGTGGAGAAATTCTCAATAGAAAATGGATCCACGGCACACCAATAGTATTTATAGATTGCTTTTAATCCAAAGTTAGATGCATAGTCACTTTTAACATGATTTAAATTATTTATCCAGTATTAATAAATTTCAAATAGGCCAAGTATATATTCCCGACGTTTCGGTCTATAATAGACCTTTCTCAAGGGATCTAAAAAGAACATAAATGTAATATAAATCATTATGTGCAATAATGGAAAGTGACCATAAAAGTTACATTTTAACAAAAACAAAAGAGAAAAAAAAGAAAAAAATATATAAAGTACGAAAATTACAACCATAGTTATAAAGGGTCTGAGAGGATGTAAATCAAGAACTGCTTGTAAGCTATATAACATTTCTGCGGTCCGGTGGGTGATATCTAGACTAATAAATACATTGACCAATATTTGCCAGAGATAATATCGGTGTCTCTGTTTTATGTATGTTGGAGAAGGAATAGGTAATGGAGCAGTAGTTGGGGCATATCTGAGTATAATTACCTGTGGCCGCGTGTAGTGCAGAGAAGACTGGATACGATCGCCTTGCTAGGCGTCTCGCGCCTTAAATGAGGACCGGAGGGTCCGATCACGTGAGGGGTCACGTGGTACGGGATCCGTGCGCATGCGCAGTGAGTGCAATGAAGCGGAGAAGGGCAAGGGACAGTGGGCAAAATCACTAGGAATATAGGTAGGTGTGTATACAGTAAGGAAAATGAGAGAATATGAAGGAAGGAGAGAAGCAGGATGAATTGTATAGATAAATGTATATGTAGACGATATAGAAGTTGTAAAGAGGTTTAATAAAATGAACTTTTGCATATATGGCAATCCTATCAAGGGGATGCGCTGTAATAGAGGGGGGGAGGAGAGTTGGAGAGATGTATGGAGGAGCACAAGAGTAATGTGTAAATATTGGAACAAGGTAAAAGAGGAAAAAGCAAAGAAAGAAAATGCTGATAAAGTGATAATGTAGTATTATATAAGGGGAAGGATATAGAAAGATATAGGGTGAGGTGAGGACAAGATGGGGGAGGGGTCGGGGAAGGAGGGGGAGGGGAGGGAATGTGGGGAGGGAGGGAATGTGGGGGGGGGAGGGGGGGGAGGGGGGGCGAAGGGGGAGGGGGGTCTCACCCTTGCTGGCTAGTGAAGAAAGGAACGAAATCCAAATCTATCGCATCTGTAATAAAAGGGATAATGTATTAATAAATTATATCTGTAACGAAAAAATTATACCATGGGGTTACAAATTGCAAAAGAAATCACATTCTCGATTTAATCCTCTTGGGGATAGTGTGTCCAAACGGTGAATCCAAAAGGATTCACGTTGTTTCAACATAGACGTTCGGTTCCCACCCCTTCTTGGAGCCTGAATTTGTTCAAGTACCTGGAAACGAAAAGTGGAGATGGGATGGTTGTGTTCCTTGAAGTGTGCTGGAACTGGTAAAAGTAATGAGTTAGTCCTGATGGTAGATTTATGTTTAGAAATTCTATCCCTAATGTGTTGTGTGGTTTCGCCCACATATACTAGGCCACAGGGACATTTGATGAGGTAGATTACATATGATGAATCATATATGTATGTATCATATAGGTATGTCTTGCCAGAGTGTGGATGTGTAACGGAGTCCCCTTTGATCACGCTCGAGCATTGGGCGCAATGTAAACACGGGAAGGTACCATACTTGGGTGTACCGAGAAATCTCTGTCTTGGGATCCTATTCAATGGTCCGAGATCAGCCCGGACTAAATGATCTCTGATGTTTTTTGTGCGTTTATAGCAAGTTAATGGAGGGGCTTGAAATTCTTGTACTGTTGGGTAAGCTTGTGCGAGTATAGGCCATTGTTTCCTGATGGCTTGTTGAATCTTAGGTGCAAGTGGGTGGTATGTAAGGATACAAGGTATCCGCTTGGATATTGAATTGTCTGTCTTTGGTGAATTCTTAGATTCTCTCTGTAGAGAATTCATAGGGTACCCCCTTTGTTTAAATTTTGTACGCATCTCTTCTACTCGCTGGGTACGTATAATAGGATCAGTAACGATTCTCTCTACTCGTGTCATTTGGGACCGTGGTAGTGACAATTTAGTCGCTCTCGGGTGGTTGCTGGTGTAATGTAAAAGACTGTTTCTGTCTGTGGGTTTGCTGTATAGATCAAAGGAGATATGACCCGTTGTATCTTGAAGTACCAATGTGTCGAGGAAACTAATGGACCTCAAATCTGTTTGAATAGTGAATGATAGCTCGGGATATATACCATTCAGATATTGATGGAAATGAAGAGCACTAGATATAGGTCCTTTCCAGAGACAAAATATGTCGTCTATGAAACGTAACCAGACCTTAGCATGATCTTGATATGTTGGATTAGGGTATACAAATTCCTCCTCAAAGCTAATCATGTATGCATTAGCATATGGGGGGGCTACGTTGGCCCCCATTGCGGTACCCCGTCTCTGTGCGTAATAATCATCACCAAATAGAAAAAAATTTTCATGTAAGACCATAGAGAGTAAAGTTAGGCAGAATTCTTGTTGTTGTAATGTAAGTGATGAATGGATGGAAAGGAGACGAGCTGTAGCTCTGATGCCTTTGTCGTGTTCGATGGACGTATAGAGACTGTTTACGTCCATGGTTAAGAGTAGGCAATCTGGATCTGGTTCAATTTGAGTGAGTTTAGAGATGAAATCATTTGTATCAAGAAGGAAGGAGCGTGAGGTTTTAATCAATGGGGTAAGTATGTGATCTAGGTAAATAGATAGAGGAGATAATATGGACTCGGTAGAGGCCACAATCGGTCTACCTGGTGGATTGTGAAGATCCTTATGAATTTTTGGGAGGATGTAAAAAACCGGTGTGATTGGATGTTGTTTAATTAGAAAGTTTACTGTATCATCATCAATGATTCCCCTCTGTTGGTAGTGTGAAAGAGTCTCTTTAATTTTGTTAGCAATGTGTGAGGAAGGGTCTCTGGTAAGTAGTGTGTAAGTGGACGTGTCATTGAGTTGTCTGGTGATCTCGTCGGTGTATTTGGATTTATCCATCACGACTAGGGCACCCCCTTTGTCGGCTGGTTTGATAATAATATTCTTATCATCTCTTAGATCCAGTAAAGCTCTCTGTTCTACAATAGTTAAGTTGGATGAATGTTTGTATTGACCCTGTTCATGTGATCGAAGGATCTCGTGGATAGACTCTTGTGTAAAAGAGATGTAAGTTTCTGCTGGATGATATGATCTAGGTGGCATGTAAGAACTCTTATTTCTCAGACCCAAGGCTCGTATAGTTAAGGCATTATCAAGTGGCATGTTTAATTTGTCAATCCGATTATCTGATTGACCAAAATGAGTCTTAAGTCTGATGGTTCTGTAGAACCGTTGTAGTTCTTGTTCAAGAAGAAAGGTGTCAAGCGGTGTCGTTGGACAAAAGGATAAGCCCTTTTGTAAAACTGAAATGTGTGCAGGTGACAAGTTCACTGAAGAAATATTGATCACCAGATTATCTGGGTTACCTGTGAGCGGGTCTGAATGCGGGGCTCGGTGTCTCTTGCTCCTCCGCGGTCGCTTCTTTCTTGTCTGGGGCGGGCTCGTCCTCTTCCTAAAAAATATTGTGATCGATGCTGGCCGTGTGGTCTCTCATGATCTGATCCAGAGGAGCTTTGTCCCGAGGAATATTGGTGGTATCGGTTATCCCACTGGGGTTGGAAATGTGGATCACGCCACTTGTAGACTCTGTTCAATCTGTAATCTTCCGCATCTCTAATGAATTTGGATCTTTTTGTGGCTTCGGTGTATCTCTGATAGTCAGCGATCTGTTTGGAGGTTTTGTCTTTCACAGATGTCCAATCTTCTTGTGATAAAATCGAACTCAGTTGGTTTTCTGTAGTGTCAATTTGTTTTGACAAATCATTAATTGTGTTATTGGCTTTTTCAATCGTAAGAAGTATTAAATCAAAAGAGCATTTGTTCAAAATATTCTCAAATCGGTCACAGAAATCCGGATCCTCTCTGAATAGAGTAGGTCGTAGATGAGAGCGTAATCCCCTTGGGATACGGTTGTTTTTATGATACTCAGTGAGAGTGCTGCAATGTAGTTTGAGCGAGGTTAATCGACGAAGATCACGTGTGTAATCTCGTGTCTTCCACTCTTGTGAGGGAATCTGTAAAAATTCATTCCCTAGGTGGACCTGAGAAATGATATTGCTTGCAGTTTCCGTATCATATGAGAAAATATTTTGTGACATTGGTTCGGGGAGCTAGATCCACAGATTAACAATATTTGATATAGATGAGATCTGCTCACCCGTTTTTTGGTAGGGTGCTCGTAGAGGACACTAGGTCAAGTATCAATAGAAAATGGATCCACGGCACACCAATAGTATTTATAGATTGCTTTTAATCCAAAGTTAGATGCATAGTCACTTTTAACATGATTTAAATTATTTATCCAGTATTAATAAATTTCAAATAGGCCAAGTATATATTCCCGACGTTTCGGTCTATAATAGACCTTTCTCAAGGGATCTAAAAAGAACATAAATGTAATATAAATCATTATGTGCAATAATGGAAAGTGACCATAAAAGTTACATTTTAACAAAAACAAAAGAGAAAAAAAAGAAAAAAATATATAAAGTACGAAAATTACAACCATAGTTATAAAGGGTCTGAGAGGATGTAAATCAAGAACTGCTTGTAAGCTATATAACATTTCTGCGGTCCGGTGGGTGATATCTAGACTAATAAATACATTGACCAATATTTGCCAGAGATAATATCGGTGTCTCTGTTTTATGTATGTTGGAGAAGGAATAGGTAATGGAGCAGTAGTTGGGGCATATCTGAGTATAATTACCTGTGGCCGCGTGTAGTGCAGAGAAGACTGGATACGATCGCCTTGCTAGGCGTCTCGCGCCTTAAATGAGGACCGGAGGGTCCGATCACGTGAGGGGTCACGTGGTACGGGATCCGTGCGCATGCGTAGTGAGTGCAATGAAGCGGAGAAGGGCAAGGGACAGTGGGCAAAATCACTAGGAATATAGGTAGGTGTGTATACAGTAAGGAAAATGAGAGAATATGAAGGAAGGAGAGAAGCAGGATGAATTGTATAGATAAATGTATATGTAGACGATATAGAAGTTGTAAAGAGGTTTAATAAAATGAACTTTTGCATATATGGCAATCCTATCAAGGGGATGCGCTGTAATAGAGGGGGGGAGGAGAGTTGGAGAGATGTATGGAGGAGCACAAGAGTAATGTGTAAATATTGGAACAAGGTAAAAGAGGAAAAAGCAAAGAAAGAAAATGCTGATAAAGTGATAATGTAGTATTATATAAGGGGAAGGATATAGAAAGATATAGGGTGAGGTGAGGACAAGATGGGGGAGGGGTCGGGGAAGGAGGGGGGAGGGGAGGGAATGTGGGGGGGGGGGGGGGAGGGGGGGGAAGGGGAGGGGGTCTCACCCTTGCTGGCTAGTGAAGAAAGGAACGAAATCCAAATCTATCGCATCTGTAATAAAAGGGATAATGTATTAATAAATTATATCTGTAACGAAAAAATTATACCATGGGGTTACAAATTGCAAAAGAAATCACATTCTCGATTTAATCCTCTTGGGGATAGTGTGTCCAAACGGACCATTGAATAGGATCCCAAGACAGAGATTTCTCGGTACACCCAAGTATGGTACCTTCCCGTGTTTACATTGCGCCCAATGCTCGAGCGTGATCAAAGGGGACTCCGTTACACATCCACACTCTGGCAAGACATACCCCATCAAAGGATACTTCACCTGTGATTCATCATATGTAATCTACCTCATCAAATGTCCCTGTGGCCTAGTATATGTGGGCGAAACCACACAACACATTAGGGATAGAATTTCTAAACATAAATCTACCATCAGGACTAACTCATTACTTTTACCAGTTCCAGCACACTTCAAGGAACATAACCATCCCATCTCCACTTTTCGTTTCCAGGTACTTGAACAAATTCAGGCTCCAAGAAGGGGTGGGAACCGAACGTCTATGTTGAAACAACGTGAATCCTTTTGGATTCACCGTTTGGACACACTATCCCCAAGAGGATTAAATCGAGAATGTGATTTCTTTTGCAATTTGTAACCCCATGGTATAATTTTTTCGTTACAGATATAATTTATTAATACATTATCCCTTTTATTACAGATGCGATAGATTTGGATTTCGTTCCTTTCTTCACTAGCCAGCAAGGGTGAGACCCCCCTCCCCCTTCCCCCCCCCTCCCCCCCCCCACATTCCCTCCCCTCCCCCCTCCTTCCCCGACCCCTCCCCCATCTTGTCCTCACCTCACCCTATATCTTTCTATATCCTTCCCCTTATATAATACTACATTATCACTTTATCAGCATTTTCTTTCTTTGCTTTTTCCTCTTTTACCTTGTTCCAATATTTACACATTACTCTTGTGCTCCTCCATACATCTCTCCAACTCTCCTCCCCCCCTCTATTACAGCGCATCCCCTTGATAGGATTGCCATATATGCAAAAGTTCATTTTATTAAACCTCTTTACAACTTCTATATCGTCTACATATACATTTATCTATACAATTCATCCTGCTTCTCTCCTTCCTTCATATTCTCTCATTTTCCTTACTGTATACACACCTACCTATATTCCTAGTGATTTTGCCCACTGTCCCTTGCCCTTCTCCGCTTCATTGCACTCACTACGCATGCGCACGGATCCCGTACCACGTGACCCCTCACGTGATCGGACCCTCCGGTCCTCATTTAAGGCGCGAGACGCCTAGCAAGGCGATCGTATCCAGTCTTCTCTGCACTACACGCGGCCACAGGTAATTATACTCAGATATGCCCCAACTACTGCTCCATTACCTATTCCTTCTCCAACATACATAAAACAGAGACACCGATATTATCTCTGGCAAATATTGGTCAATGTATTCATTAGTCTAGATATCACCCACCGGACCGCAGAAATGTTATATAGCTTACAAGCAGTTCTTGATTTACATCCTCTCAGACCCTTTATAACTATGGTTGTAATTTTCGTACTTTATATATTTTTTTCTTTTTTTTCTCTTTTGTTTTTGTTAAAATGTAACTTTTATGGTCACTTTCCATTATTGCACATAATGATTTATATTACATTTATGTTCTTTTTAGATCCCTTGAGAAAGGTCTATTATAGACCGAAACGTCGGGAATATATACTTGGCCTATTTGAAATTTATTAATACTGGATAAATAATTTAAATCATGTTAAAAGTGACTATGCATCTAACTTTGGATTAAAAGCAATCTATAAATACTATTGGTGTGCCGTGGATCCATTTTCTATTGATACTTGACCTAGTGTCCTCTACGAGCACCCTACCAAAAAACGGGTGAGCAGATCTCATCTATATCAAGTGGAGAAATTCTCTGCCAGATTAGTTGCACTCTTCAATGACTTAAGATTTTTGGAATAACACAAACCACAGGCTCAACTATTGTCACAAGCCTTTGTGGGAGGCCTACGCACCGAACTCAGAGGCCATACTGAAAACAAGGCCAGAAGTTGAAACTATGCCCCTTAAAGATGCCCTTTTGATTGCTAAGGGTTTCCAAAGGAGTGTTAAACCCAAGAAGAAAGTTGCCACGGTGGTAGCTGAAACCATGGAAGACCAGGACTATCAATATGTTATCCAATGTTGTCCTAAATGACTGATGAAGATAAATAGAATCCACCTGTGTGTAATCAAGTCTCCGTATAAATAAACCTGCTCTGTGATAGTCTTAGGGTTCTGTTTATAGCACAGAGAGCATCATGAAGACCAAGGAACACACCAGGCCGGTCCGTGACACTGTTGTGGAGAAGTTTAAAGCCGGATTTGGATACCAAAAGATTTCCCAAGCTTTAAATATCCCAAGGAGCACTGTGCAAGCGATCATATTGATATGGAAGGAGTATCAGACCACTGCAAATCTACCAAGACCCGGCCATCCCTCTAAACTTTCATCTCAAACAAGGAGAAGACTGATCAGAGATGCAGCCAAGAGGCCCATGATCACTCTGGATGAACTGCAGAGATCTACAGCTGAGGTGGGAGAGTCTGTCCATAGGACAACAATCAGTCGAACACTTCACAAATCTGGCCTTTATGGAAAAGTGGCAAGAAGAAAGCTATTTCTCAAAGATATCCATAAAAAGTCTTGTTTACAGTTTGCCACAAGCCACCTGGGAGACACACCAAACATGTGGAAGAAGGTGCTCTGGTCAGATGAAACCAAAATCAAACTTTTTGGAAACAATGCAAAACGATATGTTTGGCGTAAAAGCAACACAGCTCATCACCCTGAACACACCATCCCCACTGTCAAACATGGTGGTGGCAGCATCATGGTTTGGGCCTGCTTTTCATCAGCAGGGACAGGGAAGATGGTTAAAATTGATGGGAAGATGGATGGAGCCAAATACAGGACCATTCTGGATGAAAACCTGTTGGAGTCTGCAAAAGACCTGAGACTAGGACGGAGATTTATCTTCAAACAAGACAATGATCCCAAACATAAAGCAAAATCTACAATGGAATGGTTAAAAAATAAACGTATGCAGGTCTTAGAATGGCCAAGTCAAAGTCCAGACCTGAATCCAATTGAGAATATGTGGAAAGAGCTGAAAATTGCTGTTCACAAACGCTCTCCATCGAACCTTAAAGAGCTCGAGCTGTTTTGCAAGGAAGAATGGGCAAGAATTTCAGTCTCTAGATGTGCAAAACTGATAGAGACATACCCCAAGCGACTTGCAGCTGTAATTGCAGCAAAAGGTGGAGCAACAAAGTATTAATGCAAGGGGGCCAAATAATTTTGCACGCCCCACTTTTCAGTTTTATTATTACAACAAAAAGTTTAAATGATCCAATAAATGTTATATCTTTTTGTTTGAAGCCTGAAATGTGGCAAAAGGTTGAAAAGTTCCAGGGGGCCGATTACTTTCGCAAGGCACTGTATGTCCACACATGAGTGAATGGACTGAATGGATGAAACTTTATGGAATCGCCATCCACATGCTGAGTAGATTGACCTGCGGTGCAGCTTTGAAATACAGAAAGTCAATATGCTGCAAGTCAATGCTGTAGATCTCCCCCGTGGATTTCACTCTTTGCAATGGAAAGATTGAAGAACGCCGCCTTTTCTGCGGAAAAAAAACGTATATAATAGATTGTATATTGGCATGCATGCATGGAGTTGCGAAACTCCCCTAGATGTTTAGCTAAGATAGCTGCTGTCCCTAACAAGATGGCTACTAGTCAGGATCGGCACACGTGCAACACGACAGGCCAGGAGGAGCACTCTGGCATTCAGAGTATCTGTGACCTTGCATGAGGCTGTAAAGGGTGAACTCCACTTACACTTTCACACTCGCCTAACACATTAGGCTACCAAGGAGTTCCAAGGAGAGACCCCCCACTCTGCCACCATCCGTCAATACAGATGGCGGGAGAACCCAGTTATACAGCAAAGTGGTACTTAAAGGATGTGGGTAAGTTTAGAGCAGCAAGGAAATGCTTATTATATATGAAATTTAATATAAAGAAAAGGACAGTTCTAATAGGTTACAAAAAGATGACAAAAAGGACATACAGATAGGCAAACAGTATAGAAATAAAAGGGATAAAATAATGAATCGCATACCATTTAGATCGGTGAGGGATGAGAGTAGACTTACAACTAGGTATATATCCAGAATCTGATGGTATGTGGTTTACAGTATGAAATTTTTAACCCTTAGGATCCCAGCGCCATATATGTACGGCGCTGGAAGCCGGGACAAAAATCCCAGCACCGTACTGCTATGGCCCTCTGATCAGGTGGGCGCAGGAGCTGCGCTCGCCCGATCAGCTGCAGGCGTCCGTCAGTGGCTGATAGCCGGACCCCTGCTGTATGCACTGACATCGGTGCCGGTGCATTAACCCTCGCACTGCCGCGGTCAGCGATGACCACGGCACCTGTGGTATCCTGAAGGGTTAAGTTGTGGCATCGGGTCCCCGCGCTGCTGTGACGGTGACCCAAAGGCAGGGAAGGCAGCCCAATGCCTTCCTTAGGCATCGGGGCTGCCTTCTACGGAAGCCTGTGAGATCCAGCCCCCACTTACAGCCAATGCATTACAATACAGAAGTATTGTAATGCATTGTAAAGGGGATCAGACCCCCAAAAGTTGAAGTCCCAGACTGGACAAAAAATAAAGTGAAAAAAAGCAGTTAAAAAAATAAAGTTTTACAAAAAAATAAAATTTTAAGTAAAAAAAAAAAGGGTCCTTTTCCCAAAATAAAGTTAAAAAAAAATTGTATAAAATAGGGAAAAAAAGAAAAGTAGCCATATTAGGTATCGCCGCGTCCTTATCAACCAGCTCTATAAAAATATCACATGATCCACCCTGCCAGATGAACGCCATAAAAAAAATAAAAACAGTGTCAAAAAAGCAATTTTCTGGTCACCTTGCCTCACAAAAAGTGTAATACCAAGCTATCAAAAAGACGTATTTATCCCAAAATGGTACCAATCAAACCGTCATCTCATCCCACAAAAAATGAGACCCTACCTAAGACAATCGGCCAAAAAATAAAAAAAAAATAGGGCTTTCAGAAAATGGCAACACAAAAATAAGATTTTATTCTGTTCAAAAACGCTTTCACTGTGTAAAACTTAACAAAAAGTAAAAATGACAGACATATTAGGTATCACCACCTCCGTAACAACCTGCTCTATAAAAATATCACATGATATGCCCCCTCAGGTTAATGCTGTAATTAAAAAAAAAAATGCCAAAAGTCATTTTTTGTCACCTTGCCTCACAAAAAGTGTAATACCAAGTGATCAAAAAGTCTATGTCTAGTCTAGGTATTTTTTCTCCTGTTACCCCTTGTCAAAATGAAAAATTTGGGGCGAAAACATCATTTTATTGGAAGAAATGAAACTTTTGATTTTTACAGCTAAGTATTTCCAAATTCTGTAAAACGCCTAGGGGGTCAAAGTGGTCAGTACCCCCCTTAATATATTCTTTAAGGGGTGTAATTTCCAAAATGGGGTCACTTTTTGAGGGTTTCCACTGTAGGGGTACATCAGGGTCTCTTCAAATATAAAATGGTACCTAAAAACCATTCTAGAAAAATCTGCCTCCAAAATCCATGTCGCTCCTTTCCTTCTGACCACTGCCACATGCCCAGTTTACCACCACATATAGGGTATTTTTGTAAACTGCAGAATCAGAGTAACGTATATTGAGGTTTATTTTGCTGTTAACCCTGGCTGTGTTGCAAGAAAAAAATAACATTAATAATCTACCAAAAAAGTGAAATTTTGAAATTTCACCTCCATTTTCCTTTAATTTTTGTGGAACACCTCAAGGGTTAACAAAGTTTGTAACATCTGTTTTTTATAATTTGAGGGGCGTAGTTTCTAAAATTGGGTCATTTATGGGTGGTTTACATTACGTAAGCCTCACAAAATCACTTTATAACTTAATTGGTGCTCAAAAAAATGGTTTGGGAAATTTTGTTGAAAATTTGAAAAATTGCTTCTAAACTTCCTAAAAAAATAAAATGACATTTACAAAATGATGCCAACGTAAAGTAGACATATGGGGAATGTTAAGTAATAAATATTTTATGAGGTATCACTTTCTGTTTTAAAAGCAGAGAAATTGAAATTCTGAATCCCAGAATTGGATGGGCTGGAGAAGTACTGCATCTTGTCTCTTAGGCTACTTTCACACTTGCGTTTTAATATTCCGGTATTGAGCTCCATCAAAGGGATCAATTAAACTCTTCAGTTTTGTCCCCATTCATTGTCAATGGGGACAAAACTGAACTGAAGAGAACGGAATGCTCCTAAATGTTTTCTTCAGTCTCCAGACTGAAGAGCAAACCGCAACATGCTGCGGTTTGCTCTCCGGTCTAGGCATCCGCACCAAGACGGATCCGGAATGACCCCCAATGCAAGTCAATGGGGACGGATCCATTCGGTGTGACACACTAGTAAACGGCTCTGTCCTCCATTGACTTTCAAAGGAGTTCATGACGGATCCGTCACCTTGCACTTCCTCTGGAGGTCCAGCAGGGGGTGCTGCTCTCTCAGCTTCCTGTCGTTCCCGCTTCCCTCCTGTCGGCTGCTGCTTCTTTTGCACGCCTGCGGCTTCCAGCGTGACCCGTCAAAGCTCTGCAGGAACAAGATGGTGCCAGGAACAAGATGGTAAGTTACAAGACCTGACACCGGCCACACACGTGCATCTGCGGCAGCATGGGTCCGGCAGGCCCCTTCACCCACCGGATCCGTGCTGCCGCTAGTGTGAAAGCAGCCTTATCTGTTCAGGAAAGTGGCATCATAACCCCTAACACTCACCATGTCATTACATGTAGTGACCATTTTTCATTGCGCCGTACATGTATGGCACGATGCAGGTACTGCTTTGCCCATTTTGTGTACATGTATGACGGATGTTGGGAAGGGGTTAATATTAAATGTGAAGTACATAGGGTAACTATATTAATAAATTCAAGACTGGCCCATTTACTCCTCTTCCTCACCAGACAAATTTTCCATTTATTTTTACTATATGAATCTTTGAAAGCCATAACTTTTTTCATTTGTTATGTACTCTGTACCAAGTCAGAGCAGTGTACTCTAGTTTATACACTGACTTGCTTTTGCTGCAGGTTTATTGCATAGCAGCTGAGAGTAAACTGTGATTACGCTTTTTTTTTTCTCTTCCTTCTCCAGGGTGTTGCACAGGTGAATAATTAGGGTGTGGCTATCTAATTAGAAGTTAAATAGCCAGTCTTGAGGGCAGTTCAGTCCTTTGAATCCAAAGGAAAAAAAAAGCAGACTGGTTTGAGAGTTGCACTTATACAAGCAGAGAAACAAAGCAAGTTTGTGAGCGTTCGTGTGTTTGATTTTAAGTGCGTGTGACTTTGATTACGTGACTTCAGATTCAGGGACTTTAAGAGGGGAGTACAGTAAGTCGGTTTAATATCATTGTATTGTATTCTTTTTTCTTTTTTTTTGCGTAATCCCCATTAGTAAATGTTCCATTATTGACCGCGCAGTCCAGTGCACATGTTGTTTAACGTATGCAGTCCTGGAACAGCCGTCTAAGGGTGCATATCTTTGTTCAAAATGTGAGCAAATTGCCCGTTTGGAATCGCACATCGTGTATCTAACCGGGCGAATTTCAACACTGAGAAGCGCTGACAATCTGGAAAAGAGAGTTTGCTGCTCACTGAGCAAGCACTCTATGGGGTAGATGTGGGGGAGGGTGGTAGTGAGGAGGCTCAGGAAACTGAGGTAGCTAGCTGGGTAACAGTTAGAAAGCGGGGTAGAGGGAAAAGTGGCAGGGAGGCTAGCCCTGATCTGCAGGGCATTCTAGAAGGGAATTACTATTGGTGGGACTATGAGGAGCACTATTACTATGGGGGCACTGATATTTCTTCAGGATAGTATTTGGGGGTACAGAAAACTGCGGAAGCTAAGATGTCTGTATGTCACACTCTGCAGGGACGAGGCGGCTGAGAGAAGTTGTCCGGACCGAATATAGATGATGATGATGTTCAAGGTCGACTTGAAATGGGCCATATGCATTGGGGCTTGGGCCCTGGATCTTTTGACACACTAGCAACTCCCCTGTATAATACTGTGAGGTCACATTTATTGCACATAGTGATGTCACTATTATACTCAGTGATGTCACAGAACAGGACAGGGGCGGATTGGCCATAGACCTTACAGGGAAATTTCCCGGTGGGCCGATGCACAGGGGGCCGCCTGGGCCCCCCTCAAGGCTGGCCAGTGGAAGTTTTTGGGGATGTATTTTGTGCTTCTGGCAGCATTTTGTGATGGACTGTGGTATGTGGCTCTGTTGGGGTGGTATAATGTGCCACAATATGGTATTGCTGGCCCTGCCTTTCATTAATTTGGACCCAACCACAAAACAGGGCCACTTATAGTATTTTTTCCAGGGCCACTTTAAGTTCCCAGTCCACCCCTGGAACAGGATCATAAATATAGTGAGGATTTCACAGCAGAGGCACGCAGACCTGTCATGTAACAGTACAGAAGTGATGAACACAGTCGGGCACATTTACTAAATCCCAGGAGAGAAGTGATAGTAGAAGAAATTGTGGTTGTAGTTGGTACTCACTTTCACACTAGGGGCAGTGCAGTGATGGGGAAGGGCACACCTTTTACTCCCTTAGGGACACACTATGGTTTTGGGACTTTCCTGCCCGACGACTGTTGAGGTGTTGGTGGATTTGAGGTACAACACAGGGTTCCTTGGTGCAGCTGTGAATGTTGGTGCCGTATGATGGTGCAGGAACTAAGCAGGCCAGATTATCAGCAAATAGTTCTTTACTGCCATGTAAGGCTCCATTCACACGTCCTGTTTTTCTTTCCTGATTTGATCCTGATTTTTTTCAGGACCCATTGAAGTGAATGAATCCAGATCGGGATCGAATCAGGAAAGAAAAACAGGACGTGTGAATGGAGCATAGTTTTGTGTCTTGCCTGTTACCAACCTCTGCCCGTTTTCTGCATTTTACCCATTTTCTTCCTGACCTCTGCCTGATCTCCGTATTGACCCTGAGCTGCCCGCCCTGACCTCAGTCTGTTTTATCGGCTTGCACTCACTTTTCCTGCCTAGACCTCTGCTTGTCTCTATATACAGTCTTGCCTGAGCCCTCTGTGCCTTGCCCCGGTGTCTCTTGACCCCCGTGGCTCAGCAGTTATCCAAACAGAGACTACTCCAGGAGGTAGTGACCTTCTATTTCCCCTGCAGAGAAGTCCAGATACCTGTATAGGGGTTAAAGAGTGAAAACCAGAGGACTGCCAGGATAACTCCCTTAGGATTAGTCCCAAGTCAAATCTGTTTGGATGACACAGTGGTTCCACACCCACTCCTGTAACAAGTAGGCAGGACGGCAGCAGATGGCAGCGCACAGGACATTACTAGGAACTGAACTTGTGACTTAGTTATAGGTATAATAAGAGAACCTCTTGGATAATTTGCTCCCCGTTCTATTCCACTTGCATTCACACTGGGTTAAGTGTCCCACCTGCAGCCCACTATTCAGCAGCCTGCTCATCCCTCCTACTTCTGCCCATACCTCTTGATATATCCCTCCCTGTCACGGGTCTGGGAGGGGTGCCTCCTCCTCTTTGGTCCTGGAGATGTCACTGCTCCCGCTGCAGGTGCTGCTTTTTGTTACTTCAACAGCAGCTGCCATAGTGCAGCTAGGGTTGCCACCTTGACCAGCAAAGAATACAGGCTAAGTTAAGCCACACCCCAAAGGGGATATGATTGTGGGTGCGTGGCTTAACACGGGGTGTTAAGTCGCTGTGATACTGTGGCTCCCAATAATCTTAATGCCTCCATTAATGCCTCCCAGTAATAATGCCTTCATTAGAGACCCCAGTAATATTAATGCCTCTATTAGTGCTGCCCAGAATTAATAATGCCCCCATTAGTGCCCACCAGCATTAATAATGTCCCTATTAGTGCCCTTCAGTAAGAATAATGCCCCTATTAGTGCCCCCTTCTCTGCTTCTAGAAAAAAAAAAGAGCTCACCTCATCCATTTGATTGCGCTGCTGTGCTGTTCACTGGAACATCAGGATAGGACGTGCGCTTCAGTGGGATGACTTCTCGTGAGTGTGAGTTTTCACTGCAGCACGATCAAATGGATGGAGTTTATTTTTTTCCCTTCGTCCCATGACAGCACCAGGAGAGAGGATCCTTCGCCCAGGACAGGAAACCCACAGATATTTAAGAAGGAGGGGCCTCTCAATTCCTCAGTGGTTTTCCTGTCCTGGGAGAAGGATTCCTACACCTGCTGGGGAGTCGTTTCTTCCCAAGTTAATCTAGCTGGCTGGGCTGGGGAGCGTGCCCGGTGAGTTCCCCGCAACGAGCTCTCTGAAGACAGGACAGGCTGTGTTGGAATCTACAGGTCATACCTGGACCTTTTCCCAGCGTTTGGGGGGCAGGACGCAGTCTGCAGTAAGACGGGGAGCACGGCATTGGAGAGAAGTGCCGCCCGTCGGTAACATTGTGAGATCTCGCGATAATTCGTCTCCCTGAAGAGCTGGAGCGCAGGAAATTCAAAATCTTTACAGCCAAAAGCCCAGTTACAGCAGCCTGAGGATCCTAGTCGGGCTGGTCCGGATCCAAGGCGAAATTTGGACCTCTGGCAGCATGGAGGATGCTGGAGAGGCTACCCCTGCTACTGCGGCATGGGAAGGGTATGTACGGCAGGGCCCCACCCCCTTCATGTGTGATTTATGATGGTCTGTTGTCTTTTAGGAGAGACCAAAGAAGGTGTCAGCTAAATTGAAACACAAAGAATGTGGGATATGTAATGTTAAATTGCCTCCCTCATATGGGAACCTGTCAGCTCTGAAACACCCTCCAAACTACAGTAAGCAGTGTATAGTGGAAGTGACGTTGAGTCCGGTTATGTTATTTTTATCTTCATACTCACTTGTATTCTGACTCTGTGCTCTGACAAACCAGCAGTAAAATGCACTCAGTGGACTCCGGTGCTCACTCATATAATGGAGACGACCCAAAGAAGAGTCCTCTCAATGTATTTTACTGCCGGTTTGTGGGAGCACAGCATCAGAATGGAAGTGAGTATGAAGATAAAACCTACATAACCGGATTCAGCATCACTTACACTATACACTGCTTACTCTAGTTCAGGGGGTGTTTTGGAGCTGACAGGTTCCCTTTAAGCTATTATGTCGCTCCTGTATAGAGAACACTATGTTCAAATGTATGAAGAAGCTGATTAGAGACGAAGTGGGTAACACCCTTAAATCTCAGAAAACGCCTCATATAAGCCGGGACAAGTCCCCTGCAATTTAGGATTATTCGGACATTTCCAGTTCAGAAGATGAATTAGCAATGGAAAGTGGTGAAGCGTTGTCTGATTCTTCCTCTGATGAAGATAGAGGTGGTAAACCGTTCTTCCCCATTCAGGATTTGGATCAACTGTTAAAAGCGGTTAGGGCTAGTATGAATATTGAAGACCCTAAACAAGTTAAATCTATACAAGATATAATGTTTGAAGGTTTGGAGGGTAGGTTTTTATACATAAAAATGTAGAGGCCATGATTTTGATGGACTGGAAAAATCCGGATAAACGTAGTTTTATCCCCTCGTCACTGAAACGTAAATACCCCTTTGACCCTGCAGATTCAGCGCTCTGGGACCGTGCTCCTAAAATAGACGTACCCATTGCTAAGGTATCGCGCAGGTCCTCACTACTGTTTGACGACTTGGGGCAACTTAAAGATGCCATGGATAGAAAAGCGGATACTTTTCTGAGCCGTACATGGGAGTCAGCGGGTGCGTCCCTTAAACCTAACACAGCAGCCACATGTACCACTAGAGCTCTTACCTTATGGGTTAAACAATTGGAAGAACAAATTAATCCTAGGGATCAACTGTTGGAATCTATCCCAGTCATTGCTAAAGCTGCTGATTTTTTGGTGGATGCCTCTGATGATGCCGTCAGATTATCTGCTAGGTCATCATCCCTGGCTAATTCGGCCCACAGAGCCCTTTGGTTTAAGAATTGGTCAGGGGACGTGACATCAAAAAATAGATTGTGTAACATTCCATGTGAGGGAAAATATTTGTTTGATTCTACCCTTGACAATATTTTAGAGAAAGTGGGAGATACTGTAGGAAGAAAGGTTTTCCCTCAAATTTTCGTAAACAAAACCCTTCCTTTCATCAGAATAGAAGATTTTCGAGTAGGGAGAAAAGCCCAAGCAAAAGAGATTCCAAATTCCAAGTGGAAGTTTTCCTCCTCTAAATCTAGGGGGTTCCTGTTCAAAAACTAAAATAGCGCCCCGGCTAAGAAAGATAATCCCCAATGATGCCAGGGTGGGGGGAAGACTTCAAAAATTCCTCCCAGAATGGTCAGAAATCTCGAACAGCATGTGAATTCTTCAATCTCTAAAAGAAGGATTCAAACAAAAATTCAGATACCTTCCCCCCCCCCCCCCAGAAAAATTTCTAATTAGAGGTGAGCCCAGGGACTCAAAGAATATTAGAAGAGGAGGTAGAAAAGCTGGTGCAGAAAGGCGCGTGTATCTCATGTCCTCCATCAGAAGAAGGCAGGGATGGGATTCAAATTTTTAACAGGTTCCCTACTCAACAGTGGACACGCGGCGTCACGACACATGTTTACATATACATACACCATATACAGTACAGACCAAAAGTTTGGACACACCTTCTCATTCAAAGAGTTTTCTGTATTTTCATGACTATGAAAATTGTAGATTCACACTGAAGGCATCAAAACTATGAATTAACACATGTGGAATTATATACTTAACAAAAAAGTGTGAAACAACTCTAAATATGTCTTTTATTCTAGGTTCTTCAAAGTAGCCACCTTTTGCTTTGATTACTGCTTTGCACACTCTTGGCATTCTCTTGATGAGCTTCAAGAGGTAGTCACCTGAAATGGTTTTCACTTCACAGGTGTGCCCTGTCAGGTTTAATAAGTGGGATTTCTTGCCTTATAAATGGGGTTGGGAACATGAGTTGTGTTGGGCAGAAGTCAGGTGGATACACAGCTGATAGTCCTACTGAATAGACTGTTAGAATTTGTATTATGGCAAGAAAAAAGCAGCTAAGAAAAGAAAAACGAGTGGCCATCATTACTTTAAGAAATGAAGGTCAGTCAGTCTGAAAAATTGGGAAAACTTTGAAAGTGTCCCCAAGTCCCCAAAGAAACTGGCTCACATGAGGACCGCCCCAGGAAAGGAAGACCAAGAGTCACCTCTGCTTCGGAGGATAAGTTCATCCAAGTCACCAGCCTCAGAAATCGCAGGTTAACAGCAGCTCAGATTAGAGACCAGGTCAATGCCACACAGAGTTCTAGCAGCAGACACATCTCTACAACAACTGTTAAGAGGAGACTGTGTGCAGCAGGCCTTCATGGTAAAATAGCTGCTAGGAAACCACTGCTAAGGACAGGCAACAAGCAGAAGAGACTTGTTTGGGCTAAAGAACACAAGGAATGGACATTAGACCAGTGGAAATCTGTGCTTTGGTCTGATGAGTCCAAATTTGAGATCTTTGGTTCCAACCATGTCTTTGTGCGACGCAGAAAAGGTGAACGGATGGACTCTACATGCCTGGTTCCCACCATGAAGCATGGAGGAGGAGGTGTGATGGTGTGGGGGTGCTTTGCTGGTGACACTGTTGGGGAAAATTGAAGGCATACTGAACCAGCATGGCTACCACAGCATCTTGCAGCGGCATGCTATTCCATCCGGTTTGCGTTTAGTTGGGCCATCATTTATTTATCAACAGGGCAATGACCCCAAACACACCTCCAGGCTGTTTAAGGGCTATTTGACCAAGAAGGAGAGTGATGGGGTGCTATGCCAGATGACCTGGCCTCCACAGTCACCAGACCTGAACCCAATCAAGATGGTTTGAGGTGAGATGGACTGCAGAGTGAAGGCAAAAGGGCCAACAAGTGCTAAGCATCTCTGGGAACTCCTTCAAGACTGTTGGAATACCATTTCAGTTGACTACCTCTTGAAGCTCATCAAGAGAATGCCAAGAGTGTGCAAAGCAGTAATCAAAGCAAAAGGTGGCTACTTTGAAGAACCTAGAATATAAGACATATTTTCAGTTGTTTCACACTTTTTTGTTAGGAATATAATTCCACATGTGTTAATTCATAGTTTTGATGCCTTCAGTATGAATCTACAATTTTCATAGTCATGAAAATACAGAAAACTCTTTGAATGAGAAGGTGTGTCCAAACTTTTGGTCTGTACTGTATATGCAACACACATACATATAAATACACCATATACATGATACACATACATAAATACACCACATATACACTACACACACATACCGCTTAACTTTTAAAAAGCCAGTTCTCGCCACCAGAGCCTCGGACTGGGATTCAGCTGGTAACCTGGTTCTCTGATTGGATTGTAATTTTAACAACCAGATCTCGAGAACCTGAGGGAACTGGCAGAATCCCATGCCTACACATGGCATAACAGAGGAGAACAAGGTGGCTGCACATGGCAGATAGCAGAACAGAGGTGAAAACAGTGGCCGCACACAGTACATGGCTAGGGACAGCATATGGCAGCATAGATGAGTATACAGGTGATGACATCACTACACAGAGGAGCACATGGTGGCACTGGTAACACAGTTGCACATAGCACTGATATGGAGGAGAGTGGTTATAGTCACAATAGATGTAGGTGTTTTGTGCCACTGTTAATTCTTTGTTCAGCCAAGCTTACCTTCACAGTTCCTCAGCATGAAAGAACATGTCCCGCCTAACAATGTGCCTAAATAAACTTAGGCTGGGCTGTCTGTGCACTGCCCACCAATCCCTACTAATATAATAAAATTGGACCCTGTAATTGGCTGGCAGCTGAATAGAAGCAGTACTGGCAAAGCCTGTGCCAGTACCAGGGCCGGTTTTAGACCAAGTGTGGCGCTGGCCAAAATTGAAAGTGGGGCCCTGAATCCTGAAATATTGGACCAGAAGTCTGACAGGACTTTGTAGGCACAGACAGTGGTTACAACCACAGCAGCTGATTGTAGAAGGCCACATTATATTTCTTTAGCCTTTCCATTTTCTGTGCTTAAAAAACCTAATGCAGAATCCGCATCAGGTTTTTTTGGATGTATTTTTTTTATGATGCCTTTTTATATAACATTTTTGATGCAGTCTTGCTGTGAATTTTCATTAATGCCCATTTTCAAAGGGAATTCTGGACATAGAACCCGCACGAAGAATGGACAGGGCACTTATTTTTTTCCATGGTGCAGTTTAAAAAACCACAAGCAGAAAAAAAGGGGTTGTCCCATCCGGGCCCCTGAAGTGAAGGGAGAGCACAGTGGTGTATGGTCATCCTCCATTATGCTATGATGAGTGGCAATTCCACAGCAATGAATGGAGATAATGCTGCGCATGCACACTGTTATGGGGGATCTATGGATGACACTGTTATGGGGGACCTGCGGATGACACTGTTATGGGGGACCTGCGGATGACACTGTTATGGGGGGACCTGCGGATGACACTGTTATGGGGGGACCTGCGGATGACACTGTTATGGGGGGACCTGCGGATGACACTGCTATGGGGGGGTCTGCGGATGACACTGCTATGGGGGGGTCTGCGGATGACACTGCTATGGGGGGTCTGCGGATGACACTGTTATGGGGGGTCTGCGGATGACACTTATGGGGGGGTCTGCGGATGACACTTATGGGGGGGTCTGCGGATGACATTGTTATGGGGGGGTCTGTGGATGACACTGTTATGTGTGACATAGCTTTACAGATAGCAGCCCTGGTCTGCTCCCCCCAAGTACTGAAAAAAAGACACTGCTAATTTGTACCTCAGATTCTTAATCTATACTCCAATTGCCCCCCCCCCCCATTAACAATTCAGACCACCTGGACTGACGGGGCGCAGTGGGCTGACGGAGGGGGCGCAGGGGGCTGACGGAGGGGGCTGACAGAGGGGGCACAAGGGAGATCAAAGACCATCAGTACATGAGGGTAGTGCAGGGCTGTTACAATGAGAGTGTGACCAAAGCAGCCCTGCACCCCCCTCTTCTACCTAAACTTTCTGGATGGACTTACCTGATGGAGAGGGAACAGGCAGGGTCCTGGGAGCCCCCTGCAGTCCAGGAGCTGAGGTCTGGGGGTCCCATGATGCAGTTGAAGGCCCGGTACTGCGGATCTTATTCTTGGGAGGGAGGAGCCACATTACTGGCCAGCACCAGAGGAGGCAGACTGCACACCGTCACTGATACTTGATGGTATGGTGGAGGACAAGAGAGGAGGCGGAGCAACAAGCCAGCAGCTGACTACGGAGCTGCACTAGTAATTACATTCCTGGGGGGACTTGAGCTGGGGATTCTTTGCTACGGGATTTGAGTTAGTGATCGGCCGCTGGGGGGTTTTGAAAGTGATTTATGCTGCAGGACCGGGTTGAAATCCCATGCCAGGAAGATGGTATGATGTTTTACTCCAGCCTTTTTCTTGTAAAAACAAAAAAACAAATGGAGACTTCAGAACCATTATAAATTTAAAAAAACTAAACAAATTTTTGGTCTACAGAAGATTCAAGATGGAGACTTTAAAATCGGTAGTGAATTTACTTTACAAAGAATGCTATATGGTGGTTCTAGATATAAGAGACACTTATTATCATCTCCCAATATGGCCAGATGACCAGAAGTTCTTGAGAGTAGCTTTGAAGATACAGGGAAGTGTGAAGCAATTCCAGTTCCAGGTTCTACCCTTTGGGATTTCCATGGCTCCTTGTATTTTTACAAAACTTGTTGCAGAGATGGCAGCCCACATAATGGAGAAAGGCATTCTGTTTGTACCATACCTGGACGATTTCCTCATCATAGCTCGATCAGAAAAAGCTTGTCTGACTCAGGTGGAACAGGTGATCTCCATTCTGAAATCCTTGGGATGGATTATCAACACAGAAAAATCCAGGATGGTTCCCCAAAGAATCCAACTGTTCCTGGGTATTCTACTGGACTCCACCTCCCAGAAGTCCTTCCTTCCCCCTGAAAAAATCCAGAAAATAAGGGCAGTGATATCTATGATTATCCAGAACCCCTGTCTGGCCATAAGAAAGGGCATGTCGGTTCTGGGAACCTTGACCTCCTGCATCCCTGCGGTTCAATGGGCTCAAGCCCATCCATTGATCTTCAGTGGGAAATCTTTCAGGCAGGGTCAGGGAAGATGAAGGACTTGGACATGGACTTGATAGTATCCAGTCAAACATGCGATTCCCTACTATGGTGGTTAAATCCAGACAATCTCAGTCAGGGAGTCCCTTGGAGGTTGGAGGACCCTGTAGTGGTAACTACGGACGCAAAACCGGTGGGATGGGGGGCCCACATCCTAGACAAGATCTTTCAGGGCCAATGGGACGAAACAATCTCTGCAGCTTCTTCAAATGTGAAGGAGTTGATGGCGGTTCTTCTGGCTTTACGGGATATTCTTCCCCTGCTCATGAATCGTCATCTAAGAGTGCTATCGGGGGGCGTGGCCAGATGCCAAGGGAAGTGGACGCTTAGTCTCGGAGCTCCGTGTCGGATGGTTACAAGCGGCTCACAGCAAATCTCTTGAGCGACCCAGACTGCATCTAAAAACCTTCTTTGCCTCCCTGACAGGGCAAAGATACTTACCAAGATGCCTAGAGGGAAGAAAAAAGAAGCTTGCCCCACAAAGATGACGGCTTTCTTCCCGCTGACTCAGTGCCTCACACAAGATGGCGGCGATTCCCGCACAGATGATGGCGCAGCTCATTCCTCTCCGAGCCAGTCCATCGCAAGCTCTTATAAATCTTCACCGGATAAAACGGCTCACAAGAGACACATTCCAACCTCCTTGGAACATTCTAATCAGGGGCTGGTGAGTACAGACGATCCTCCATTGCTGATAACTACTCCCGCCACGCCTAAGGCCTCCATTCCACTAATAACCTTACAGAGCATGTTTCAGGATCTTAAAGATTCCATGTCGAGAGACTTTAAAGAACTATAGCTACCATTCACACTGATATAATTGCGATTGGAGAGCGTACAGATCATTTAGAAGAAAAAATGGAGGAATTTGTTGCAGCCCACAACTCCTTGGTTGATGGACACAATGCGGTGGAAGATGATCTAGCTCTCATTAAATTAAAACTTGCTGACTTAGAGGATCGTTCTAGGCGTAATAACATTAGAATTCGCAATATTCCGGAAAACATCTTGGATTCACAACTCAAGGAGTTTATTGTGGACCTTATAGTGGCTCTTCTTCCTGATATCTCCAGTTCAGATCTTATTTTAGATAGAGCTCATCGGGTACCCAAACCCAAATCCCTGCCAGCCTCTATTCCAAGAGACACTCTTGTAAGAATTCACTTTTTTCATGTAAAAGAGGCTGTAATGAAGGCGGCTCAATCCACTCAGGATCTGCAGCTACCCTGACCAGAAGAAGGGAATTCTCCCAATATACTAGAGCATTGCGACAAAATTATATTCCCTACAAATGGGGCTACCCTGTTAAATTACTGGTACGCTTTAACAATAACACCTTTGTTCTCTCCTCACCTAATGAAGCAGCTGAAGCTCTCCTCAAATGGGATATGAGCTTGCCTCAAGAAAAAGATACTGTCAAGATCAAAGACTCACCCAGATCTCCTCCAATGAAGAAGCCTGTCATGCTCTCCCAAGAATGGACAAAGGCTGGCTGAAGGTTCTGAATTCTCATTGTCCAGTTGAATCCTCAGGATTTTGTGAAGTATTCCATTATGTAACTATCTGGGAGCTTCCCTTGGACTGGGATGTCTACTTCTTCTCATATCCTTTATATATCCCTTCCCCATAAAGAAGTGATAACATTACCTTTTGTTGGACTCCAGGTCTTGATCGGACCAATGTTCATGTTTATACTGTTTACTTTGCTTTTTCTTTATATTTTTGTTTTCACAGGCTTTCATCCACTATGGGGACTCTCTTTATATAATACTGCTGCAAGTAATTTACTGGTAAACCAGACACCTATTGATATGAGGTCTTTTCATGTTTCAAGTGCAGCTGCCTATATAAGCACTGCTTTTCTTTATATTTATTTAATCTGTCCAATGTTCTGCAGATTCTCTATGGCATTGTTCAAGATTTTCCATAATGGGGATTAAATACATGTCCCTCAATGTGAAGGGCTTGAACAGTCCTTTCAAGAGATCTATGCTGTGGTCTGAGGCAAGGAAACAGAGCTGCGATGTAATATGCATCCCAAGAATCTCATTTAAACATTTCAGATTCACATAGACTCCATCATCCTTCTTTCCCACATACCTTTTTCTCTCATGCCTTCCACAAAAAAGGAGGTGTTTTCATAGGTATTCGCAACTCTGTCTCTTTCCAATGCCATGAATCTTTGATAGATGATAATGGCCGATATATAATTCTTAGATGTACCATTAACAATTCCCCGTTTACTATTGTAAACCTGTATGCCCCTAATAAGCACCCTTTGAGATTTATTAAATCTATACTTCAAAAGGCTAAAACTCTTAATTATGGCTCATTACTGATATGCGGAGATTTTAATATGTCACCTGATCCAATGTTGGATAGATCTCCTCCCCCCCTCCCTAGGTGATAAATCTGCAAACCTTTCAGATTTAATATTTGAAGAGGGTTTATTTGATATATGGAGATCACATCATGCCAATGAGAAAGATTTTACCTTTTTCTCCAAACCCCATAAATCTCTCTCTAGGATTGATCTCTTCATTTCAGATAGGTGGCTATTACAAAAGGTGCAGCACGTCAAGATCCTTAATATTACTTGGTCTGACCATGCTCCGGTAGTTTTATACATACAGGACCAGTATAATGCTCCATTTACATCACCTTGGAGACTCAATAATTCTTTGCTCCAAAACTGTCCTATAAAACAAGACATTAATACTACTCTAAAGGAATTATTTCAATTAAATGATAATGACTCTGTCATAGATCCTGTTATATGGAATGCTCATAAAGCATTCATTAGAGGCCATTTTCTCAAACATGCTGCCACGCAAAAGAAATTGAGACAACAAAAAACTGACCTACTACTGAATACTGTACACGTTTTAGAACAAAAATACAAGAGCACTTTAGACTCAGTAATAGAGAAGGAATTGAGAGAGGCGAGATATCACCTTTACTTACACCTACATAATACCTATGAACTTCATCTTCGCAAACTAAAGACGGACCACTATTGGCAAGGAAATAAAGCATCTAAACTTTTAGCTAAAAGAGTCAAAAAAGAGAAGTAAAAACTAAAATCCCATTCATATATGACAAAAATAGAAACAAGGTGTATAACCCTAAGCTAATTTCTGAAGAATTCGCCAAATACTACATAGAGCTATATAATTTGGAAAATTCCCCATCTACGATTCAACCCAATCTAGATTCTATCAACGCCTTTTTAGATACGGTCTCTCTTCCTTCACTCTCTCCTCACCAATGTGTTGCCTTAAATTCTGAAATTACCTTGACTGAAATATCTAAAGCTATTCATTCTTCTAAACCTAATAAGACCCCTGGTCCTGATGGACTATCCAATGAGTATTATAAAACTTATTCCGAAATTCTCTCCCCTTACTTAGTAAGAACATTCAACTATCTAGCAAACAGAGGTCAAATTTCTCAGGATATGCTTCGTGCTATCATTATAACACTTTATGCAAAGGTTTTGGCTGAGAGGATCGTGACTATTCTGCCTTCTCTTATTGGCAGTGATCAGATAGGATTTATCCAACACAGACAATCGTCTGATGGCACAAGACGTTTTATAGATTTGATTGATGTAGCGCATTCTTCTCAGACGCCTTCTCTGCTTCTTTCATTGGATGCGGAGAAGGCGTTCGACAGGATTCACTGGGGTTATGTGAAGGCAACTTTATCTAAATTTGGTTTCACAGGGTTCTTTCTGTCAGCAGTGATGGCTTTATACTCAGAACCATGGGCTATGGTGTATTCGTCGGGCTTTTTATCTTCTCAGTTTAATATAAAAAACTGTACCAGGCAGGGATGCCCAATGTCCCCCTTGATATTTGCTTTATGCATGGAACCTTTTGCAGAACATATTAGATCCTCCTCTTCCATATCAGGTATTCAAATAGGCACCCAAAACCATAAAATTGGACTTTTTGCCGATGATGTCTTAATTGCAACAACCAATCCCATGACCTCCATTCCAACCATCCAAAACATAATACACAAATTTAGTTCGGCCTCTTACTATAAAGTTAATGTTAGCAAATCACAATTGCTCAGTCTAGGTCTTTCCCTTGCATCTAAACAGAAAATATCCTCCTTATATGGATTTACCCGGTCAGATAATGCCCTTCCCTATTTAGGTATCAAACTAACTTATCCGACTAGTGGATTATTTAAACTTAACTACATTCCTTTGTATACTGACATACAGAACTGTCTATCTTCCATGAACCTTCACTCCTTGTCTTGGTTGGGGAAAATGGCGGCAATAAAAATGATAATACTTCCCAAGATTCTATACATTTTTCGTAATGTCCCAATTGCACTTCCCATACAATATATAAAAAGATTGCAATCTACCTTGTCTCACCACATTTGGGGTAAATATAAACCGAGAGTAAAACATACCATCCTCCACAGCCCTCTTAATAAGGGAGGCTTGAACTTTCCCTCTTTATTTCATTATTATAAAGCTATTATGTTAGATTATTTGCGACACCTAAATGCAGGGGTCACCCATAAAAAATGGGTTGATATTGAAACCACAATGATAGGAGAAACGCCCATCTCACTCCACCTTCTGGCTCATAGTGTCTTCAATACCTCATCTCTACCGCCATTAATCTGCTTAAAAGCTATTTTGAACGTTTGGTCTATTCTTACCAAATCAGAAAAACTTTTGCCTGCTCCCTTTTACTCTTCCTCGTTGAAAATATGTGAATTAGCTATACCTGATCTTTCTCTAAAACAATGGGAGGAGTCGGGGTTGACTGTAATATCTCAATTGTGGCATAACAAGGTGTTTGTGGATTTTGAATACTTAGTCACTCTATAATATTCCCACTGCTGACTTTTACAAATACTTACAGGTCCGTCATCTCCTTCTCAATCCTAGATCATTTTCTAATGATGAATACTCATCCGATTTATATAATTGGTTTCAATCCTCAAGATTATCTAATAGGGGGATATCAAAGGGATATCAACTCCTCAAGTTTTATAAAGCTGACCCTTTAGAATATATACTTAATAAATGGCAAGAAGACCTGCAAATGATAATTTCACCCACTCAATGGCAAATAGCTTTTACAGCTATCTCTAATGTATCCAGATGTGCAGCCCATCTAGAATGCGCCCGTGAGATACTTTATAGATGGTATAAGACCCCTTCCTCCTTACATAGCATCTTTCCAAATTTCTCGTCCTCATGTTGGAGATGTCATGACCCATCTGGCTCATACTTACATATGTGGTGGAGCTGCCCTATAGTGAACAAATTATGGATACAGATTTTTAAGTTCCTATCTAAAATTTGCCAAATTACTATTGCTCCTAAACCGGAACTGGCATTGCTCTCGGTGAATATTGACTCATATCCTTATAATATGAGATATATTATTCTACATACTATTATTGCTACTCGTAATAAAATTGCTTTATGTTGGAAAAATGGTCAACTCCCAGGTATTTCCAGGATTGTAAGAGCAATAAATGATAATTGTTGGTATGAAGGTTCTTGGGCTTCATCCCACAACAATAAGGCTAGATTTCTACGCAATTGGGATATTTGGCTTAATTGTCCTCATTGTGAAATTCCTAAAGATTCTTATATAAGGAAATAATGGGCCATATTAGATCTTAACAATGTTGTTGTATGTTATCACATATAAGAGTAAAAGTCTTATCAACAAACTTACCCACCCCTCCTCTTATATAAGAGGAATTACTGTTATATACTGTATAATTGCAATATGTGACTTTTCTGTGATCCTCAATACTGGATGGTATTAAGCCTGTGACCTATTTTACTTTATTTTGTATCAGACGTATTATATATCTGTAAATCTCTTTTTATTATAACTCAATAAAAAATATTGTTCACAAAAAAAAAAAGAGTGCTATCAGACAATGGTTCCATTGTAGCCTACCTGAATCATCAGGGTGGGACCAGGTCCTTAACATTAAAGATTGCTGCTCAGATTTTTACTCTGCTAGAGGTAAAGGTTCTGTCTGTATCAGCTCTGCAGATCAAGGGAATAGACAACCAGAAGACCGACTTCCTAAGTCGGCACAAGTTAGACCAGAGAGAGTGGTCCCTAAACCGGGGGTTTTCTCCCAGCTAGTACAGCTTTGGGGGGAGCTCTCGATAGATCTCTTTGCAACAAGAGCCAACAGAAAGGTAGAGAATTTTTTTCCCTATTTCCCGGGCATTTTCCCCTAGCAGTAGACTCATTTCTGCAACCCTGGGATCAGGGACCCTCCTCTTCAATTGATCCCCAGGGTTGTCAAGAAGATAAGGGAAGACGGAACCTTGGTGATCATGATAGCACCCTTTTGGCCATGCCGTGCCTGGTTCACTTCGCTGATGCTTCTGTCAGTCAGGGAGCCTTGGGCGCTACCAGAGATCCTGGACGTCTTGAGTCAGGGCCCAGTTGTTCATCCCCCAGTAAAAGGCCTTCACTTGACGGCTTGATGTTTGAGAGGCCGCTGTTCAGTTACAGGGGCCTATCTGAACCAGTCATCAATACGCTGCTTAGAAGTAGAAAGCCTGTAACCACCAGAATCTACGCTAGGACCTGGGCAGCTTTCTTCGCCTTTTTGGGTATAGATCCCATTCCTCATTGTCATATTTCTATCCCCAATTCTATCTCCATTTTTCTCCAGAGGGTTTAGAGAAAGGTCTTTCTCTGAGCACTATTAAGGTTCAGATATCAGTATTATTTGACACTATGTTAGCAGTTGAACCTCTTATCATGAGATTCTGTGGCAGATTCGGCAGTGGCTAGAGACATCCCACCTAGAGTGTCAAAAGTTCCTCCCTGGGACTTAAGCCTAGTTTTGCAGAGTTTGGTAAAGGAACCCTTTGAGCCTATATCCAAAATATCTATTAAGATGCTAAGTCTTAAATGCGCCTTTTTAGTAACCATAACATCAGCTAGACGAGTAGGGGAAATTCAGGCCCTGTCTGTAAACTCCCCTTATACTTCCATTCTAGAGGATAGAATTGTCCTTAGACCGGACCCTGCTTTCCTTCCCAAAATAGTGTCGGAAATTCCATAAAAGTCAGGAAGTGGTTCTTCCCCACTTTTGTTCCAACCCCAAATGTCAAAAAGAAGTAGAATTTAGCTGTCTAGATGTCAGAAGATGTGTGCTAGCTTACCTAGAAGCCACCAAGGGCTGGAGAATAACAGCAGCCCTGTTTGTACAGTTTTCAGATCCTCCAGCCCTGTTTGTACAGTTTTCAGATCCTCGAGCCCTGTTTGTACAGTTTTCAGATCCTAACAAAGGGAAAGCTGCTAGCAAGCGTTCCACTGCCAGATGGATTAAGCAGGCTATTGGTCTAGCCTATATCTCGTTTCAGAAACCAGTTCCTTCGGGTTGGACGGCACACTTGACTCCAGCAGTATCCACTTCTGGGGCTGAAAGGGCAGAAGCATCTATCCATGACATCTGCAAGGCGGACACCTGGTCTTCTGCCCTTACTTTCTATAGACACTGTAGGCTGGATCTCTGTACAGTTTCCGATCTTTCTTTTGGTCGTAAGGTTTTACAAGCTGTTGTCCCACCCTGATTTATCTCTAGGATCTCTCCTGGTGCTGTCATGGGATGAAGGGAAAAATGATTATTACTCTTACCGGTAATTTGATTTTCCGGAGTCCATGACAGCACCCTTTATTTTCCCTCCATTTTATTCTTGGTGTTGGTGATGGGTCTTGGTTATGGTACACGCAGTGTGCATATAAAAAAAAATAGAGAATATAATGTCATGTTCTCGATGATTTAAACTCATATGGAATCAGACGGATGGATATCGGGATGCTCTCTTTCGTCTCTGAAAACCACTGAGGAATGGAGAGGCCCCTCCTTCTTAAATATCTGTGGGTTTCCTGTCCTGGGCGGAGGATTCTCTCTCCTGTTGCTGTCATGGACTCCGGAAAATCAAATTACCAGTAAGAGTAATAATCATTTTCTTAACACAAGTGGGGGAGGGACAGGTATTAAAGGCTGGACTAATGGGTGCTCCACAATGGAAGCGCTCATTAGTTACAGTCCATATAGGAAAATGTTGGCAATTATTGCCGGTAGAAAAAATTACCGGCAGAAGCATTAAATTACCGGTTTGGCCAGTATCTGTCTTTTACACTGAATCCATGTGTCTTCCCTTCTCCTCACATACTGCCATGACAGGTCTTCAGAAGGACTCTTCTGCATTGCTTAGCTCCGCCCCCGAACGGGTCACATGACGGTCACAATCACACGTCCTTCAGCTCCAAACATACTGCTGGTGTTGGGACTTGTATATGGATTGCAGAGCGCAGCGCAGAGGTAGCGATAGATGTTATCTATGACAGGCGTTCAGTAGTGTGCTATGTGTGAAGTGGATATACTGTAGGAGACAGGGGACGTTACAAAATATACCGTTAATTATAATTGCCTGAAAAAGAAAAGATACCGGCATCGGCTTTCAGAGCCAAATACCGGTTGTGCCGGCACAATACCGGCCAGGTGGCAACCCTAGTATGCATACAGAATTTTAAACGTGTATATTAGAAAATGTATGATTTCCTATTATATAAACAAATAAATTAGAAAAGTAAAAACTGGAATACTCCTTTAACCACTTCAAGTCTGCCCATTAACTATAAATGTCCTTTAGCTTTGCCCCCTGTGTGCAGCACCTGTACATAGAAGCTCCGTGACTCAGCTGCCTCCTGACAGCCAAGAACATGGAGCTTTAACCTGAGACTTTTTTCCTGGCCTCCAGGCTTTTGATCACTCTGACAAGCTGTCAAAGCGATCACAAATGCTTGTACTATGTCACTCTTGTTACTGCCGGTCACAGAGCAGTTTACAACTACATATTGTAGTTGTAAAAATTAAAAATCTGCGAAAATATATATATATTTTAAATTTCGCCTTCCTTCTGTTTTAATTCTTGTGGGAAATCTAAAGGGTTAACAAACTTTGTAAAATCAGTTTTGATTACATTGGGGGCTGTAGTTTCTAAAATATGTTCATTTATGGGAGGTTTCTATTATTTAAGCCCCTCAAAGTCACTTTAGAACTGCAAAGGTCCTTTAAAATTAACTATTGGAAATTTTCATGAAAATCTTAAAAATTACATCTACAATTTGAAGCCTTCTAACGTCCTAAAAAAATAAAATTACATTTCCAAAATTATGCCAACATAAAGTGGACATATGGTGAATGTTCATTAATAACAATTTTATTAGATATAAATATGCAACTTAAAAGCAGATAAATTCATATTTAAAAAATTGTGATTTCTTTTCAAAATTTTCAGTAAATTTAGATTTTTTATAAATAAAGGTAAAACATATTGACTCAAATTTACCATTAACATGAAGTACAATGTGTCTTGAGAAAACAATCTCTGAATGGCTTGGATAAATAAAAGCGTTCCAAAGTTATTACCACATGAAGTGACATGTCAGATTTGCAAAATTAGGCCTGGTCTTGAAGTGGTTGCTATTGCACTCCTTCTTGTGTGCTATTTATAAGGGCTCTGACACTATTTAAAGGGGTACTTTACAAAGTATAAAACCTCTGACATTGTTTATGGGGACACTATTGCAGTACCCCAGACGTGGGGATATATGCAGAGTTTGTTTTGTTGTGTGATGTACACTAAGTTTCAGCATGAGCCAGGCATGGCCAGAATTAATAATTGGGCATCTGGATCTCATGGTGTGGGCTGGCTCTACCCCATAGTTCTAGAAGATCCCAGTCATTCTAGTCATAGAAAGGGCGGATGTAAGGAGCAGTCTTATGTGTTCTTATATGTATATGGGAGAGAGATGTGCTCCTCTCCCATAAACTCCAGCTTCAAGCCCTGGAGCCTCTGTCACCTCCACGAGCTCCAGGAGATAAAAGCAAGAACTAAAGGAGGAGGAATTTTATGGCTACAACGAGAGAGGCGGCAAGGTAAATAAGTTTAAAGCGTTCCATATCTTTCCATATCCTTCAGAAGGGAAACAAGTTAAGACACCCTATGCACCTCAGACTAGTGGACACTACAGCCACGGTTGCTAGATTGTAGTTGCTAGCCAGGTATCCCAATAACAGGGACTTTAGCAAGATGTAGAAGGTGTAACCAGAGGTCCATTGCTGTAACAAACTGCATAGCTTCTGCTTGGACACCTGGGATCAATTTGCATTCTGTACAGATAACTGCTGGGTGTACTACAACTCCTATTGTGCATGCAGTAACATAGTAACATAGTAACATAGTTTGTAAGGCCAAAAAAAGACATCTGTCCATCCAGTTCAGCCTGTTTTCCTACAAGTTGATCCAGAGGAAGGCAAAAAAAAAAAACCCCGTGAGGTAGAAGCCAATTTTCCTCACTTTAGGGGGAAAAATTCCTTCCCGACTCCAATCAGGCAATTAGAATAACTCCCTGGATCAACGACCCCTCTCTAGTAACTATAACCTGTAATACCTTCCAGAAATACATCCAGGCCCTTCTTGAACTCTTTTAGTGAACTTACCATCACCACCTCCTCAGGCAGAGAGTTCCATAGTCTTACTGCTCTTACCGTAAAGAATCCTCTTCTATGTTTATGTACAAACCTTCTTTCCTCCAGACGCAGAGGATGTCCCCTCGTCACAGTCACAGTAAAAATACTTTTATTAAGGTTTATTGTGATCTGGTCTCTGTTATTTGCTAAATATGAATGTGCACCCTGTAAATTGAGGAGTGAAATCCCTGGTGGGAATCTGTGGTATAAATTGAAATCATCTAGGTTAAAGGGGTTGGCCCATTTTGGGAGCATTTTGCTAGGATATGCCTCCAATGTATGACAGGCGCATGTCCCACCTCTGGGTCCTTCACCCATCCTTAGAATGGAGCCTGCAAAGTCAAAGAGGGCGCACCGTGCATGTGATGCCAGCCTCCATTCATTTCTATGGGTGTGCCGAAATTAGCATAGACGTGCGTGGTGCATCCTCCGTAACTTTGTGGGCGCTGTTTTAAGGAAAGGTGGGAGTCCCAGCTCTGGTCGATCAGTCATTGGGGGCATATCCTAGCGATATACCCCCAAAGTACAAGATGGTCCAACCTCTTTAAGGGTAAAGTTAAGCTTGGTATAAATACTGTGTGTGTTTACAGTGGAATTTAATGCAGAATATCTGCAGCTAAAACTAATAAAAATATATATTTCTTTTTTTTATGAACGAAAAAGTGGTGGGGATGTTTGAGTGGGTGTGTAGATATTCTGCTATACTATTGCTAATACTAGTAACTATTGCCGTAATTAATTTTTTATTTTCTGTATTTCTCTTAAATTATTACATATTTTACATACATAATTAGAATATTAAATTTTTTACATTTATTTACTTTTTACTTAATTTTTTGAAGTGAATTAACTCCTTCCTGCCTCAGTCAAGACAGGAAGAGGTTTATTTCCAGCTTGCAGGCTGACAATTTGTTAGTTAATTTTACATAAGAAAAAAACACTTCCTGCTGTCTTGTAGATTTTACAATGTGATAGACGCTTGTAGCAGAGATCTTCAAGCATCTATTACTGCCTGACCGCTCCCACTGGTCACGGCACATCTTCCTGTGACCGCCGCTGTCTAATTACAGCACGGTCACAGCGATCAGCAATGAAACAGCCTGCCAGCAGATGGCGATGTAACCCAACACTTTATACGTCACAGCGGTAGGCTCTTTAACCAGACGTATAAAATTCGTGTGACGTTAGGCAAGTGGTTAAACAAATGTCATCCCCTCGCTGCATAAAAAAAAAAATCTACATTAGAAATTGACCTGTGGTGTATATCTGCATCATGTTAGGTTATGTTGTGATTTCACCCTTTGTAATACACAATCCGCCCCATCTAGTTGTACCATTAAAATCCGTACCGTAGGTGAATTTCCACTGCAGATTTTCTTCTGGAACATGTGGATGAGATCTGGTAAAATCTCATCCACTTTGATAGTATAGTAATACGCTGTGGATTTTCCACCTAGGGACTGCATGCAGAAAATCTACAGCATATTACAGTACTAGCAAAGTGGATGAGATTTTACCTAGTCTAATCCACATGTAACAGAAGAAAATCTGCAGTGGAAATTCATCTGCGGTGCGGATGTCGATGTTATCCGCCACAGATGAATATACTGTAAGGGAGGTTCACACATTGGGTGACATTTATCAAGCCCCCTGTGCCTGAATTGTGCAACCCTTTTCCCTTCTCTGCCAAGCTCAGTGGGGGCATGGGCAGGAGGGTTGGGGCTTAGCAAAGGCACATCCCAACACATACAGCACTTTTCTGATGCAAAGAATGCCCAAAACCTATGTCGGGTCCTAGCTGGTGTCGCTTTCAGATTCTAGTGAACACACCGGCCAAGATGCACCAACATTTTTAAGAGCTGTGTGCCTGTGCATCTCAAGCCATCACAAACTCCAGTCTCTATAAATCTTCTCAGGGTTTTTTTTTGGTGTGAGATGTTTAAAAAAAAAAATGGTTGTACACAAACATGAGATCATTACATTTTTTACAAGTCAAAATAAGAAATTTACAAGCATTTACTACATGGATATCCAATAGGAATAAAGACAAGTACAACAGTATGGGGGTAAAAAGCCAATTTTATTGGGGGGTTTAATGAGGGTTCATTTTACTATTAGGGAATTTATTAAAACAGTGTTAAAGGGCTTCTGTCATCAGACACATGCTCAGTAACCTGGCTGACGTTAGACACGTGCTGATGTCAGCTGAAGATAACTGTGCTACTCTCTTTTTTTCTAGGTGCCTCCATTTTAGAGAAAAAAAAAACAACAATTTTTATTTTATGCAAATGAGCCTCTAGGAGCAATGGGGGCGTCGCCATTACTCCTAAAGGCTTAATTCTCCCTCCCCTTGCCACTTCCTGCTCATCTTGATTGATGGGGCCAGACATCGTTCACATCATCCTACGTGGCCCTGACTTCAGATGAAAATCTCACGCCTGTGCCGTGCAGTACAGGTGTAGTAAAGCAATGATGCTTGCCGGCTGTGGACTTCCCTACTGTGCCTGCGCCGCATATGTCTTCCGGGTATACTGTGACGTATGCGGTGCAGGCGCAGTAGGGAAATCCGCGGCCGGTGAGCAGCCATCCTTTACCATGCATGCACCAAAAAGCACGGCGCAGGTGTGAGATTTTTACTGAAGTCAGGGCTGGGCAGGATGATGTGAACACTGACTGACCCTGTCAAAATGAACGGGGCGCGGCAGAAGAATGGAGCCTCTAGGAGTAATGACAACGCCCCCATTGCTCCTAGAGTCTCATTTACATAAAAGTTTTTCTCTAAAAGGGAAGCACCTAGAAATAAGAGAGTAACACTGTTATCTTCAGCTGACATCAGCACGTGTCTAACGTCAGCCAGGTTACTAAGCATGTGTCTGATGACAGAAACCTCTAAGACTATTACTGTGTATGTGCCAATTGTTTATCTCTCTTATTAAATCCTATTTATGGGCCATATTGATCCAGAGGAAGGTGAAACCTCCCCTGTGGGAATGGACAATCCACCTAACATCGGGAATATTCCTTCCTGACCCCAAATATGGCGATCAGAATAAGGGTGCATTCACACGACCGTGCTGTGTTTTGCGGTCTGCATATTGCAGATCCACAAAACACTTATACCGGCCATGTGCGTTCTGCACTTTGCAGACCGCACAGAGCCACTCTATATAGAAAATGCTCATTCCTGTGCTGTCTGAGGACAAGAAGAGGACATGCTCTATATTTGTTGTGGGTCCACAGAACAAAACGGATGCAGACAGCACACAGTATGCTATCCTCATCTTTTGGGACCCCCATTGAAATGAACGGGTCTGCACCCGTTCCACAAAATAGTGGAATGGATGTGGACCCATTAATATGGTTGTGTGAATGATCCCTAAATCCCAGGATCAAAGGCTGATTCCTGACCCGCGGGATATGTGGATAAATGTAAGAAGTGTATTATGTTCTGACACCCTCAATCCGTCTGTGTGAACTAGTTGTCAGACAGCTAAACTCTTTCCTATCAATTCATTGAGCTGGACGCAGGGGGGTCCTTTTCAACTTTTATTAATAGGATCAGTGTAAAACTACAAGAAAATAACAGTATTCAGTACAAAGTATACAGCATATCTCAGTACATCACATTATGTAGATACATGGATTATATAGCATAGTGAATGGAAGGGACAGCTGCAAGACAGAAGAGATAGCTCTAAAGACATGAGCACTAGAAAGCTATTAGTGACAATGCAGGGAATTATAGTAACTCAACGACTGTGCTATGATGAGGAAAACAACAGAAAACTAACTGTCTAATGGACAGACATGGTGAGTCAGCCTTGCATGTGGAAAGATGGCTGCTGAAGAGAAAGGGGGCCGGGCTAAAAGAAGGCATGATGGGAACTACGGAAGCTTGAGAAGGACAATGTTAGTCTGCATAGAACATGAGGCAGAATAAATGAGGCTGCAATACAAGAACATGTCAACAGGTGGAGCTGTTGGATAACTAATTAGATATATTGCTGAGAAGGCATAACACTCCCCGTCTGGTTTCCAGGGGATACCACATAAACATTTCAACTGGAGAGTAATAGACCAAGTTCAGAAACGGGTCTAAGAAACAGTTTTCCGTTTTTGCTTGGGGATCTTGATCTCCGCCTTCCTGACTTTTCCATCTTGACTTGGGAAGACTTTAGTCACCATCCTAAAGGCCACTCGTTCCGCTTGGACTGGTTGTCTTTTACTAGAACAATGTTTCCAGGCTCTATGTTGGGCCTACTTGTTTGCCATTTGTTTCTTGCCTATAACGTGGAAAGGTACTGTTTTCTCCACTTGGTCCAGAAAAGGTCTGCTAACATTTGAACTCTCTTCCACTGTGATTTGTACAAGTCCTTAGCAGTAAACTCCTTGGGAATAGTTATGGTTGCATTAAATTTTTGGGTGAGGAGAGCTGCAGGAGTAAGCAGAGATGGGTCTTCAGGATCGTTGGATATGGGAACCAGTGGTCTAGCGTTTATAATGGCTACTACCTCAGCCATGACGGCCATGAGTGTCTCGTGAGTAAGCTTCAAAGGGCCTAGTTGCAGAAAGATGGAGTCAAGTATTCTCCATGCAATGCCGATCATGCGTTCCCAAACACCTCCCATATGAGATGAGTGAGGTGGGTTGAAGGTCCACGTGCAGCCTAGTTCGGAAAGGTATCTGTAGGCTGCTCTCCAGGTGGAGAATTTATGGAAGTGGCTAGAACCAAGGTGCTTTTTAGCGACTGTTGTATTAAGTGTGGAAACTTGAGGTCGAATTTCCACATCTGATTCAGGCTCAAAAAGTTCATGCGTGTGTTTTTGAAGAGCGGTGGGTGTTGGTTGATACAGGAATGCAGGCCCTACGAGCCAGGTAGTGTCTTTAAGGCGTGATGCTGGTATAGCTCTGGTAGCATGGTCAGCAGGATTGTGGTTAGTTGGTACATAACCCCACTGAGAAGGCTGCGAGGACTTCCTAATTCTAAGTACTCGGTTGTTCAAGTAGACATAGAATCTCCTAGTCTTGTTATAAATGTATCCCAACACTACTTTGCTGTCTGTGAAGAATTCTCCATCTTCAAGCCGTAGGTCAAGTTCTGACGTGATGAGTTCTGCCAGCTCAATGGCAAGAACAGCAGCACAGAGCTCTAGTCTTGGTATGGTAGGTTCGGGACATGGCGCTAGCTTTCCTTTTCCCATGACGAACCCTATGTGGATGTGACCTGAGATGTCTACAGTTTTTAAATAAGCAACTGCAGCTATGGCTTTGACTGAGGCATCACAAAATACGCACAGCCTCCTGGAGAGGACTTCTTCAGAGGATATATACATGTATGGCCTATGTATGTGGAGATCAGAAAATGAATTTAAAGAATCCCTCCAGGTTACCCACGAAACCTCTTTCTCTGAAGAAAGAGGGGTGTCCCAATCAGCTGAATCCACAGTTAATTCACGTAGCAAGGTCTTACCTTGGATGATCACAGGTGCAGCGAATCCAAGGGGATCGTACAGGCTGTTGATTGTGGATAGGACGCTCGTCGAGTGAAGGGTTTTTGCTCTAGGTCGACCTAAAATGTGAAGCTATCGGAGTTGAGATTCCAGTTGAGTCCTAGACTACGTTGTACAGGAAGAGAGTCTGTAGCTAAGTCCAGGTCCTTCAGGTCGTTGGCAGTCTTTTGTAGGAAAGGCCTCCATCACGGCGGTTTTGCTATTAGAAGCTATCTTATGTAGCCTGAGGTTAGAACGAGCGAGAGCATTCTGAGTCCTTTTGAGTAGGCTGATTGCAGCCTCTGACGATGGAAGAGACTTTAGACCGTCATCTACGTAGAAGTCTCTTTCAATGAACTGTCGGATATCTTCATCAAAGTCTGTTTCGCTTCCCTGGGCGGATCTCTTAAGCCCATAGATCGCTACAGCAGGGGATGGGCTGTTGCCAAAAACGTGCACCTTCATACGGTATTCTACTATGTCTTTGGTAGGTTCGTTATCTTTGAACCAGAAGAAACGTAGGAAGTCTCTATGCTCTTCATTGACAAAGAAACAATGGAACAGTGCAGTGATGGCAACTGGTTCTTTACGGAATCTGATGAGAACACCAATGAGAGTGTTGTTGAGGTCAGGTCCTGTTAAAAGAACATCATTCAGAGAGAGTCCCTGGTATCTTGAGCTGGAGTTGAACACTACGCGTATCTGATCTGGTTTCTTGGGGTGATATCTCCCAATATTTGGTGACTACCAGCATTCTTTGCTCTCTTCCAGAGGGGTCTCTGAGACTTGAACGGTAGTGGGGCCACCCAGCTATTGGTTTCATCTTTGTGAAATTCTTGATCCATTATCTTCAAAAAGGTCTCATCTTCGATGGAATGAGCTATTTTATGATCCTCAGTCTTTTGGAAAACAGTGCACCCTAGATGAACTTCATCTCCATTGCACAGATAATCGGTGGCGTATCTGCCCTTTCCAGTGTGTGGGTGTACTGGGTTGGTAAGCTTCTCTTTCACAAGGAATTTGTTAAGACAAGGCAGAAAAATGGATGGACACCCGCTCTCTAACGTGCTTGTGTAAAGAGAGTTGACATTTTTTGGTTTGTGAGCATTTCCTAGGCAAACGTCCCCTATAATGACCCATCCTAGGTCTAGTTTCTGAGCGTAGGGGGAGTTATGAGGACCATTTATCTGCTTCCTCACTTTGTGGACTCTAATAATGTCTCTTCCCAGCAAAAGTACCGACTTGGCTTGAGGATCGAGTGTGGGGATGAGATGCGCTATTCTTCTCAAATAAGCATGATGTAGAGCTGCTTCTGGTGTGGGGATTTCTTCTCTATTGTTTGGAATTGAATTACACTCTATTAATGTAGGAAGAGGTAAGGATGTCTGACCATCTAGAGATTCACTCTGGTAGCCTATGGCTCTTCTTCCAATTTCTTTGCTCACCCCTGTACATGTTTTAAGTGAGTAGGAAGAACGAAGTCCTTCGATTTTAAAGATGTCAAGGAAAACTGAGCTAGCAAGTGACCTGTTGCTCTGATCATCCAGACTGCTCTTTCTCTGTGACCTATAGGGTAAACTGTAACAAGACAGATCTTCGAGCAAGATTTGGTACTTAGACCTTCTCCGCAAACTTGAGTACACTGGGGTGACACTTCAGGAGGTACACTGTCTTTCCTCTCCCCGCCATGTTCTGTTATTTGGTCTGTGGTGCTGGCCTTGGGTGTAGAGCTGTGTTGTGTTCTTGGCTGTTGCACTCGGAGCAAGTAATACTGGCTTTGCAATCTCTAACTAAGTGAGATGTAGATGCACAACACCTATAGCATATATCGTTTTCTTTGAGGAACGCTCTGCGGTTCTTAAGAGATTTGTTCCTGAAACTTCTACACTTCTGTAATGAGTGAGGCTTTTTATGTAAGGGGCACTCCTTGCTTGGGTCTTTCATTAATGTCCACTGGTTTCTGGTGTACTGTAGGTCTTATGTGAGAAATCGGCAGAAGATACATTTGTTTTGTGTACAGTGATGGGTGTTCCTCTGGAGTTACGAACTGAAGTAGGCTTACCTATCCTTGGGTTGACAAGGTCTACGGTGGAAAGGTCGAAACTGGGATCATTCCTGATCTTTGCCTGTTGATGTACAAAATCTACAAAAAAGCAGAACAGAGGGAACAGCACGTTGTGTCTTTGTTTGTATTCTGAGCCCCGGTTGGTCCATTTCTCCTGCAAACTGTAAGGTAGCTTTTGCACTATGAATTTGATGCCTCTAGCTGTATCTAGGGATGCGAGGTCTGGCAGATCTCCTTCAGACTTGGCAACCTGGAGTTCTATCAAGAGGTCATTCAATTCTCTTAGCTTGTGAAAGCCTTTGTTTGAGATTTTAGGAAAGTCTTCTAACCTTTTAAAGAGAGATTCTTCTATCATCTCTGAGGAGCCCTCCCATAACATGTCCAAGCCTCTGCTTGGGTAGTTGATGTTGATATCTCTGATGCGTTTTGCATAATCTGACGACTCGTCTCCTAGCCACTTGACTAACAGGTCAATCTCTTCACTTGCAGAGAGGTCAAGGCCTGCAGTGGTATTTCTGAAGGAAGCTCTCCATGCTCTGTAACTTTCAGGACGGTCGGTAAACTTTGAGAGACCTTTGGTGAGCAGCTCGCGATGTGCAAAAAACTTGAGGAAAGGTGGTAGCTCTTGATCTCTGAGAGGGTGATCTGGATGAGCGTCGCTGTGGTGAGGATTCGTTGAGAAATTGTCATAGAACGCGTTATCGTCGGAATGGTCACCATCGGCACCTCCTTTCTTGAAGGCGATCGCTGTGTGGCAAGAATCCGTGGGCCTGGATGCAGGTGGCTCAGATGGTAATTGGGAGGCGGAATTACCTTCATGCTTAGGGTGGAGTGATTGGTGTGCGAGGGTCGCTGACTGTATGACAGGATTTTGTCCTAGATGATCATCAGGGTTTGATCTCATTCTTGGAGGTGAATGCAGGTAGTGATCCAACTGGGCATGCTGTAGCACGTAATCTGAAGTGCGTTGCGAGATATCCTGATGGCCAGGTTTAGGTCCAAGTTTTATGCTGGATCCTTCACTAGTGCAGCGTGCTGCTGCTTCTAAAGTCTGTGCTTCAGCTTCTGCAGCTCCCTTGCCCGCAACAAGTTTTGCAAGGTCGGCTTCCTTGGCCGGCCAGGGAAGAGAGTGGATCGCCAGACCGGAGGGCAGCCGCAGCGCAGGACAGGACAGGTAAGAAAGGTTTTTATTTTAACCTTATGTGGCTGGGTGGGCTGATCTGAGGTCTGATGGGGGCTCAATACGCTGATCTGAGGTCTGATGGGGGCACAATACGCTGGCACATTAAGCTGATCTGAGGTCTGATAGGGGCACATTCTGCTGATCTGAGGTCTGATGGGGGCACAATACGCTGATCTGAGGTCTGATGGGGGCACAATACGCTGATCTGAGGTCTGATGGGGCACAATAGGCTGATTTGAGGTCTGATGGGGGCACAATACACTTATCTGAGGTCTGATGGGGGCACAATACTCTGATCTGAGGTCTGATGGGGGCACAATACTCTGATCTGAGGTCTGATGGGGGCACAATACTCTGATCTGAGGTCTGATGGGGGCACAATACGCTGATCTGAGGTCTGATGGGGGCACAATACGCTGATCTGAGGTCTGATGGGGGCACAATAGGCTGATTTGAGGTCTGATGGGGGCACAATACACTTATCTGAGGTCTGATGGGGGCACAATACTCTGATCTGAGGTCTGATGGGGGCACAATACTCTGATCTGAGGTCTGATGGGGGCACATTCTGTTGATCTGAGGTCTGATGGGGGCACATTCTGTTGATCTGAGGTCTGTTGGGGGCACATTCTGCTGATCTGAGGTCTGATGGGGGCACATTCTGCTGATCTGAGGTCTGATGGCACATTCTGTTGATCTGAGGTCTGATGGGGGCACAGTGGGCTGATCTGTGGTTTGGTGGGCGCACAGTGAACTGGTATGTTGATCATGACTCCTTTTGTTGCATTAATTTTGCTGGCAAGTTCTACATTGCTGCGATAGTTATGTAGAAATATAGTAAATACATGCCGGCACAATAGCAGGCTAAGGGCCAGTTCACATCTCCATTTTTCCATCAGTTATTTGCATCAGTTTTTTTTAACCAAAACCAGGTGTGTAGAGTACACAGAGATAAGGTATAATGGAAAGACTTGCACCTGTTCTGTGTGTTCGACCACAGCTGGTTTTAGTTTAAAATAACTGATGCAAAAAAAATGTGAATTGGCCCTAATCCTAAAAGGTGAATTCCATATATGGCTGTTATAAGATGCATTCCAACAGGACTCACAATCGATCAGCTGTCTTGGACATGCCCAGTGGCTAACCTGCTATAATGTATCATCATGCTGCAAAACGCAGCACAAAGTGACCTACACTGCGAGTTTTCAAGCCACAGTATGTCAATTTGATCTGTGGAAAACCAGCAGCAGACCTGTGTCTTGTATCTTCACCTCGATATTCTTGGTGTAACAGAATTAATATTTAAACACAAAGGGGTTCAGTGAAACCACACACTCCAGGTATTTCTAATTGATTGCAAAAGTAGCTCAGTCAGTTTACCCTAAGGGTGGGTTCACACGTTGCATTTTGGTGATGCATTTTGAAACGCATCGGGCTAAACGCATATGTGTGTTCACAAAAACACATGCTTTTGGTTGATAGAAACGTGTTTAGCGTTGTAATATTAATGATTAACAACGCTAAACACATGGTTCTATCAACCAAACGCATGCATTTTGGTGAAAACGCATATGCTTTCAGTGTGAACCCACCCTTACTGACATACTCCAGTGTTGTGAAAATGGCTGGCAGAGGGTTTGTGCCAGGGCTGCTTTTTAGTCCCAGTCCGGCCCTGCACAGTTGAGAGGCACCACGTCCCAGGCTGTTACAGAGAGAACCGGAAGGGTTAGTAGGCGGTGGGGAGGAGCATGACACTGCGTCCACAGTGATCTCCTCTCTACTACAGCGGACTGACGATAGATTAGTAGATCGTTCATGCCACACTTCCGTCCGCTGGCTGTGACAAGTAGTGTTAAGCAAGCGGACAGAGGAGTGGCATGATCTACTAATCTATCATCAGTCCACACCTCCGTCCGCTGTAGTGATGGTGCAGGATAGCACTGTTGCAACAGGAAAGCTGTAGCATGATGCTGTGAACTAATCTACTGTCACAGCGTCATGCCGCACCTCCATCCAATCGCTTCTCTGCCAGGTCCGACAGTGCTCTTCTGCACCATCACAACAGTGGTGTAAAGCGAGCAGACTGAGCTGCAGCATGATGCTGTGAACTTTAGCTTCTGTCACAGTGTCATACTGCACCTCCGTCCGCTCGCTTTTCTGCCCTAAGCTGTCTGTCACGGCGTGATGACCTGAGCGCGCCGTGATGTAACTCCTCCTCCCTGTCCCTCGCGCCATTTTATCCTTTCTGGCTGCTAGTGTCTAGTGTCCCAGAGCTGCAGATAAAAACTCAGTTTCCCGCCTGTATCTCTGGTTTTATAGTACACAGATCCACATGAAATAATTTGAAATCTGAGCCGCTAGTATTTAAAATGGAACCAAAAACATGGTTCTCTGGGCTATAGAGGCCAGGATAAGGGACTCTGAAGTGACCCTCCATCCTCTTAGCGTGACTCATCTCATACATAAAGTGACTCTTCTCAGCTCATTTGCATATGACTTTGGAGACGATTTTTAATAGGTAAACGAGCGAGTTTTAACATAAAAGAGACAATGCTTGAGGGGACTGTTAGTTTAGTGATGTAAAAACTGGGGACAGGTTTCCTTTAACATAGGAGTCCCCTTGTTTTTTACTCCTATTACTCCTATATTTTACTGCATTATGTGGTAGAGTATTTAGACTAGGGTATGTAGAAAGTCTATTGTACTGTACTTAACAGCATAGATGATCTAGCAGTTTATACAGTCATCTTTCTAATACAATATTATAACCACAACTAGTAGTATGTGCCTGTGAAGTTGGAAACGTGCGTTTGGGAAGCCACTAAGTGGGGGGCCCACTCAAGTATGTTTGGCCCCCCCTGTGCTGAACCTCTAGCTACGCCTCTGTTCCTGTGGTCATAGTAATGAGCTCATGGAGCTAAGCTGCAGGATAAACAATGTGTCTCTACATCAGTGCATAAAGCTGACACAGAGACACTTACTGTACCTGAGTGCACAGAGCAGGGCATGGTGGCGTTACACTGTGTCGGTGACTGAGAGGGTGAAGATTCAGGTTCATCTGAAGAGCAGAACTGGGGTTCAGCACTGGAACTGAGGGGTTCACTTCACACCCAAAACGCATATTACGGACAGCACAGTCACTTCTCACCTAAAGTCATAGTTTCCACAGAAGTCACTTTTATCATCCTCTACACCGTCACTTGTAGAGGAAAGAAATCCCGACTCCCTTGGCACAGGACAGTAAAGTTTCTCTGCTGGGCGCTAGGTGAGCCAATCAGCAGCAGGCTCTGCAAGCACTGCTAATGCTGATTGGACAGCTCAGCGCCCAGCAGCGAGACAACATAGAACGCTAGTCGGGACTCCAGCGGGTGCAGCGCTAGCCACTGATGATGTGCTGAGTAAAGGGGGGCCCCGAGGAAAGGACAGAGGAAGCAGGGAGCTGGAAAGCAGAACCTGAGCCCCAGACAAGGGATTCAAGACAGGGGTGAGAATTAAGTGTAATCAGGAGGCGGGGCCTTTTCTCCAAGACTGAGCCCCCTTCCTCCAGGGGCCCTATAGCAACAGCGTGATCTGCCTCCGTTGGAGGTACACCGCTGTCTGTACCTCCATGCACTCAACCATATCCGTGTTGTGATCTGCAAATTGTGGATACGCAATAAATATGGATGTGGTCCAAGTTCCATCCACATTTTTTGCGGACCTGTTGACTTCAATGGGTATGTGTTCTGGAGATTGTTTCTGTCAATACAAAACTTTCCACTATCCACAGAATATCTGGGACCACCACTGATCGCGAGAACTGGATCCTGTGTCCCCTTATGAATGAAATGGCAGATTGAGCGTGCACATAGATACTCTGTTCACTCTCTATGGGACTGCTAGAGATAGCTGAGTACAATATTTAGGCTACTTTTACACCAGCGTTTTCTTTTTCTGGTATTGAGTTCCGTCATAGGGGCTCAATACCGGAAAAAACGCTTCAGTTTTTCCCCCATTCATTGTCAATGGAGACAAAACTGAACTGAAGACAACGGAATGCTCCTAAAAGCATTCCGTTCCGTCTCCAGAACGGAGAGCAAACCGCAACATAAAGACACACAGACAGACAGACACACAGACAGACAGACACACTTACATGCTCCCAGCAGCTCCGCACATCGCAGGAGGAGGAGGACTGCGCGCACATAGGAAGATTCTCCCACCAGCAGAGGGCGCTGTGGGGAATCTTCCTAAGTGCGCGCCATTCTACTGTGCTGTGCGGAGCATGTAAGTATGTCTCTGTATGTGTATGTGACACATGTGGGGCCGGAGCGCTGCTCCGGCTCCTCACGTGTTCTTGCGGCAGCACGGATCTGGCGGCACCCTTCACCCGCCGGATCCGTGCTGCCGCTAATGTGAAAGAGGCCTTAGTCATTTCCAGAAGTGCTATAGACATTAAATGAAGCAGAAGGGAACATGGTTGACCTACCATTCCATTTCTTTGGGAACACAAGATCCCCATTCTCATGATTATGGGGGACCAATCAGTACCCATCTATCAGATACTTATCCCCTATCCTGTAGGTAGGGGATAAGAAAAATAACCCGAATCACTGAAATAAGTGTAAACCATTTACATCTTAGATAAGTCATTCTAAACACTGCCTTTAAAGATGCTTTAAACAAAACAAAAAAGTTTTAATATTTGTCGCTAGATTAAAAACATGTGGAGGAAACTGAACCCCCAGTAGTGGGGTATATCAGGCAGATAAGACTGCTGAGAAAGGAGATGAGCGCCGATGCCTCACCATCAGAGGCAGTCTGTTTGTTTGTATGTTTGCAAAATGTCCACCCAGCTCCTGATAAGCCGTAATGGCGAAATGCGTAGAGCATTAGGGCAGTGATACATCAAACTATTATGTTAGGTTAGCGCTTGGCTGTTGCCCTCAGTTTATGGACATTGGAGATAACTATCTTTTTTGAAGATTGGTGGAGAGCATCATTACCCACCTCTTTTTCTCCATTTGTCCTTATTGTTTTATTGGGGGCATTTTTTGCAGCCAACAGCATGGTCCTGAGTCATTTACAGATAGCAACCTAGTGTGTTTGAGACACGTGTTGCGTTGTAACATTGTATGTGACTGCTACAACATTACTTGAGGGACTAGCCTTTTTCCATGAGCACTGGTATATGCTTTGTGCTCAGGCATCATTGTTGAGGCAAATTTTCTTTTTTTCTCAGCAGTTTTATCTGCCTGATATACCCCACTACTGGGGGGTCCATTTCCTCCACATGTTTTAATCTAGCAACAAATATTGAAAGTTTTTTGTTTTGTTTTAAGCGTCTTTAAAGGCAGTGTTTAGAGATAAAGAAAATAATCCGAGCTGTAAAACCAAGAAAGGCCATCACCATCTGATCAACAGTGATCCCACACCCTGCACCCTCAGATTACTATGAGGATTCATAAAGAAGCTCAGACACATCACTACTCAATATACACTGACCTCTTTATTAATTGCAAGATATCAAATATACAGTAGTAGACAGGGGCGTAGCTAAAGGCTCATGGGTCCTGGTGCAAGACTTCAGCTTGGGCCCCCCTTACCTTAGTGCTCTGTGTGTCTTCTTATGCAGCACAAGGGTCTTTGGGCCCCCTCAGGCTCCTGGGCCCGGTAGCGACTGCTACCTCTGCACTCCCTATAGCTACGCCCCTGGTAGTAGATGTTCTCATTAGAAGTCAGGGTACTGGTCTTAAATGTGGCCCAACAAGTTTGTAAGTTTGGCAGATGAGGGGGATGCCAGTTCAGGGAGAGCACTGCTGAATCCGGACACTTCCTCTGCCAGTCAGGGGAATGTCAGCTCCAGTAAGCAGAGGACCAGGAGAGCAGGGCAGGCCAGACAGGTGCTGGTAGTGGGAAACTCAATTATTAGGGGTAAAGAGAGGACAATCTGTCAAAAAGACCGGGATCGTCGAACAGTGTGTTGTCTTCCTAGAGCTCGAGTTCGACACATCGCGGATGGGGTTGACAGATTACTGGGAGGGGCTGGAGAAGATCCAGCAGTCATGGTCCATATCTGAACCAATTACAAGGTTAGAGGTAGGTGGAGCGTCCTTAAAAATGATTTTAGGGATTTAGGTCATAAGCTTAGGGCAAGGACCTCAAGGGTAGTGTTTTTTCCGAAATACTGCCTGTACCACGAGCCACAAAAGAAAGGCAGCGGGAGATTGGGGAGGTAAACAAGTGGCTCAAGAACTGGTGTAGGAAGGAGGGATTTGAGTTCCTGGAGAACTGGGCAGACTTCTCTGTCAGCTACAGGCTCTATCGTAGGGATGGGCTGCACCTCAATGGGAAAGGGGCAGCTGTTTTGGGGGAGAAGATGGCTAGAAGGCTGGAGGAGTATTTAAACTAGGGACTGGGGGGGAGGGTAACTACATTATAGGAGGGGAAGATAGTGCAGATAGAGACCTGGAGCAAGGTAATGGAACTGGGGGAGGAATGGAAGGAGGAACTAGAACAGTTCAGAAGGAAAGGTGTAGGGGAAAAAATATACATCAACCTCTTAATTGTATGTACACTAATGCCAGAAGCCTAACTAATAAAACTGGAATTGTGATATGTGAGGAGGACTACAACATAGTGGGAATAACTGAGACATGGCTGGATGATAGCTATGACTGGGCAGTTAACGTACAGGGTTTAGAAAGGATCGCCAAAACCGGAGAGGGGGAGGGGTCTGCCTTTATGTAAAGTCCTGTCTAAAGCCCACACTCCGGGAAGATATAAATGAGGGACATGAACATGTGGAGT